>CABFOV010003534.1:0-48146 GCA_902141375.1 Timema poppense
AAAATTCACGAAACTACACTTAAGTAAATGTTCCTCATATAAACAAACACACCATTTTGTTTATCACAATAAACATTCTTGATACTTAAATTTTAAGCCCAATTGTTTAAATATTTTAAACATATATAAAATTTTCAAAAAATATTTATTTTGTAGATAAACCTAACATTATTTGTAATTTGTAAAAATTAAACGTGTTCTTATTTATGATGAAACACTATTCCCATATATCTATTTTTAACTCAATCTTTAAGGCCAATTTCAAAAAAATGTCTTTAATTTTTCACGAGTAAGCCACCTTTAAATAAATTTATTTTAGAAAAATAAACAAACATTATTAATTATCATGTAAAATAGTCCATCGATACCAATTTCGAAAAAAATCGTTAAAGCCATTACATTTTTTTTACACAAAATCACTCATAAGTGAACTAATCTAACATGATTTATTTTTTAGAAAAACTACATATATTTATAATTTAAACAAATTAAAACTTTTCAAAAACGAGTCATGAATAAACTACCCATATAAGAATTTATACCGTCATAAAATAGGAGAGTGCTATTTGTCTTGTCAAACACTCGCAAGATACCAATTTATAACCAAATAATTTTAGTCGTTTTTAAAAAATTTGATGTTTTTGGAAAATCAGTCATCAGTAAGTTACCCATAAAAAATGTTTCACCACAAAAACAAGTATATAGTGCTATTTGTCATATCACTCGATCCCCAGATATACATTTTAAATAAATTCGTTATAGATTCATTTTTTAAATATTTTCAAATCTTCAAAAATTTACAATCAGTAAACTACCCTTAAACAAATTTTTGGGCCAAAAACCAATATTTCAATGTTATTTGTCATTCCAAGTAAATCCTAGATATTATACATTCTAAACTAAATTGTTAGATCTCCGAAAAATTTGAAATTAAAATTAAATTACTCATAAGTAAACTACCCTTAATTTGATGGCTACGGTCAGAATTATAAAAAAAGGCCTGAGATATAGCCCTAATAAATCAAAATATCAATTTTTAATTATATACATCAAACCATTTAGGGTCCATGGCCAGGGACAGACAGACAGAGAAACCGACAAATATGGGAACAGACAGAGCTATAAAATCCATTTTTGGGGGGTTTGGGTTCTCTTGAAAAAAAAATATTCACCAAAATCTTCAGAGCGTTTTTTCCATGATTACAATTACTTTATATTGATATGAGAGAGTAAAATACATATTTACTAAAAAAAAAAAGTATAATTGACAGACAGAAAACTAGGTCCCATTTCATCCCTTTATCCCAAAAGAGACCCTGATGAAATTTGATAAAAAAAAATTAGCCTGATCTAGATTCAAACCAGTGTTTACCAAGGCTTACTCCTGAAGAACTATGCTTAGACACTGGCCCAATGATAGCCGAGAGATATGGCAATAAGACATCAAACAAGACATTTTGAAACATTTTGTTAATCAACGCCTTACGATTAGATTACGCTCAATAAATAAGTGTATCGACATAATATATCAATAAACCAATTCTTTGAACTGTCAATAACACATAAAAAAAATTCGAGAACCTATGTGCATTGATGGAAAATCTATATTCAAATGGAAAGTTTCACATCGCTGAACGCAAGGTAAAGTGAAACCAATGCCAAAAAAACGTGCCTCTTGATAGTTGGTACGGGAAAACTGGTGAGTTTCATAGCTTTGTGCGACTACTTCAGAAACACCATCCCCTCGCACGCAGATGTATCAAATGGGGAATAAAAAAAAGGATGTGAAGGGGACCATTCGATTTCCCGTAAAGCACTTTCACCCGGCCTCCAAAAACTCCCCCCCCAACTCTATATGTAGCTGTAAAATAGCTTCGTATCGAGCACCTTACCCGGGCAATAAATGTTTGGTGCCGAGGGCTTGAAATGCCTCGTGCCCAGAAAGATGGTAAGAAACAACTCAACTCAACTGGAAGGCCACCTGGAGATGTACTACTAATATACTCTCAACAGAATGAACATTTTAAAAGAGAACATTTTCAAGAGATGATATAAATGGAAAGTGATTTTGCAGTTTTTATATCAAAGTATTTTTTTTTTACCAAAATAATTCAAATATTCATGCAGTAAAGACATAGAGTTTGATTTTCTTTATACTGTGATATCAACAGTTGTTGAATATCCATCAAGGATCTCCAGGAATTAAATGACAACTTTTTGTTTTCATTAAAAAAGCTTTTCATCTAATGCCACTATGCTCATGACAGATATTCAACAACTGTTGATATCACAGTGTAAAGAAAATTAAACTCTGTTTTTGTACTGAAGCAATTTTTTTTTGCCAAAAAATGTTTTGCTATAAAAATTGCAAAAATATTTGACCAATTCTCACGTCCCCTGTATCCCCACCTAAAGGTGCTTGCTACATGGTATTGCACTGAGACGCATTGCAGTCCTTTAGAAATTCCGCATTATTTAAGAAGTTGTTTGATAATTTAAAAAAAAATGTTTTTAATTAAAATGTAGGTGAGAATTATCTACAGGTCTCTGACCAGTTAAAAAGTTTTAATTTTGAGTTTAAAGCTTAAATTTTGAGTTTAAAGTTTAAAAAATTCAACAACACTTTACGCGAAAATTTGTAATTCTGATATTCAAGAAAAAGCTTTGAAATGGGCTGGATAGAAGCAACTCAAGATAGAGATAGGGTGTAATGACTGGACTGGATAGAACTAGCTCAAGACAAGTCCCGTACTTTGGTAAGTGGGTCAATGAACTTTCGAGTTTCCAATGCCATAGAGCATGTATGTAAATAATCAACTTGAGATCATTTAAGCAATCCTATAATCTGGACAATCTATACACTAAAGCCTTGTTCCCATGGCCTGTTGTATGGCAAGTCGCGAACGGCTCGTGGTTTGTAGATTCGCGAGCTTGCGGTTAGTAGATTGACGAGCCTAACCATTCCCACGACGCGTGGTTCTCTCTACTCGTTTCTGTAGATAGAGCACGGTGCTCTACTGGCTCGTCATCAGAACAACCACAGGCCTTTGATGTTTCAAGCATTCACCAACAATTCACGGAAACGCCCGAGCCGTATCAAGCCAACGGGCATCTATCGGTTCCACGACCTGTGATAATGCAATCTACGAGCCGGATCCGTCCAAACACGCGCCGTGGGAACGGGCCTTTAGTTCATACGAAAGCCGATATTCCATCCACCGGTAACTATATCACAGATGAGGGTAGCGCCCAATTTACCAAAACATTATTTATATATTTAAAAAAAACTACCAAAATAACCTCAGCTTCTTACAACCAATTTGGATTTTTCGCTGAGGTACTTATTACGCTGATAGTTTTATGGATTTTAGAGGTTATATTTATAGGCAGTGTACCCGCATTTGTATGGAGGTAGAGTGGTAAACCCATTCCGAAAAACTCCCGACCAAGATTCGAACCTTTATATCCCTGTCATCGGCATTATAATCTACTGTGAGAGTAGTGCGTTAGACGATCCGGCCACCGAAGTGGGTATTGCTTAAATGCTGATTGGTTAGCTTAGTTTTCTAGAAAAAGTAATTTCAATTGTTCTCTAATAGATGTCATGAATATTACGTAATTTGAATAGCACGTTTCCTCTTAATTTAAAAGGTTTTTATTCGAATTACGCAATAACAATAACGATATCCCAGAAATATTGAGATTATTTTTTTGCAGAAAATTAAAATAATCGTGTCTCTAGAAACAATATTTATTTTGGTAGGTAATGTTTTTTCTTATAACATTAAAAAAAATACGAGCCTTAGCGTACATCCCTTACCATCACACTTTAACAACATTCGATCTTCAAAATTTAACTGCACAATTTTTAACAAGTGTATATAATGTATATAAGATGTGTATATTAATGTGTATAATCTATAAATACTTATTCAATGATTTCAAATTATTACAGTTAGCGAGTTATGAGCGGTCTAACTTGCTATTTTATGCCTTTGTCGTACCATTGTTGACGTAAAATAATTAATGTATGGGGCTAGAATTTATTATATTTAGACAATCATTTGAGAGGTTTACAATTAAATATTATTAAAGCATTATTCATAATACTGATATTAATAATACCGTAAAATATATATTATGAATATTTCAAAGTCACATTTATAATATTATTACATTTATTATTATTACTATACATATTTCATTGTATTACTATTACTAATATTATTTATTGATATTATAAATATTACACTTTATTACGATTAATTGTTAATATTATAAAAATTGCATTGTGTACACTTAATATGAATGTCAAGTTATAGGCTTACTAAATAATAATATTTCAATAAAATAATTATAACATCAATATTACTATTATTATTATTATTATTATAAATATGTAATCATGTACACCTAATATAAATATCTTGTGACATTAAATTTCAGCCCTAATAATTTTTCTTTCCTCAACAACGGATATGGAAAAACCTAAAATAACATGTTTGAAACCTTGTAACTTGTGAACTGAAAGATCTCAAATAATTGAATCACTATTTATAGCTTATAATAATTATACTCTTGTTAATATTGTGCAATAAAATAGTCACGGTCGAATGACCTTCAAGGAAACAACGTACAGCCCTAAATTTAATTGCTTCGGTGGCTGCATGAACTAAGGCGTTAGTCTCATGCTAGAATAGACAGCCGATTACGAGGAAATCGAGGTCTAAATATTTGTCTGGTGGGCAGTTTTATCCAAAATGGTTTTTCACTCTCCCTTCACGCAGATTCTGGTACACTTCCTTTAAATTATACCTTCCTCGTCCCTAACTCATTGGCGTAAATAGTACACATGCGTATAACCCGCTAGAAATTTATTTTAGGTAAAACCTGTTTAGATCTATAAGAATTTTTTAATATCCATTACGGATACTAAGCTAAGGTGTCAGATGATCTATAACAGGGGTCGGCAACCTACGGCACGCGTGCAGAACGATTTTCAATGAAACACTGACTGATTTGAATGTAAATAATATAAAACCTTAATTTTAGCTAAAACCATAAATGTGACGTGTTTTATATTTCAATGATTCAATTATTTTGTTTCAAAATTTCAAAATTATGTCTTCAGAACCTAAATTTTGAGTATTTATTATGATTTATCTGATTTATAATAAAGTTTAAATATTCAAGAAATAGTAGTTATTTAATGTATTCAATATAGAAATATGTTGTTGTATTTACACTTTACAAGAAAAACTTAAATTTGTTTTAGTAACTTGTTTTTACTAGTTAGCTATTGCAAAAATATAAAATATTTGTTTGGGCTTGGGTTGGTTAGCACGCTGAGCGACTTGTCAATATTACTTCGGAACAACACTACTAAAAGTTTGTCGACCTCTGAGCTACAAGGTATTGGGTAAAATTTCGATAGTTAGCCTATTTAGATAGCGATATACTTGTACGATTATTTCACTGAGCACCGAATCAATAAAAGCAATTTAGAATCAGAACAGCTTGTAAATTGTGATCATCCCAGGAACAATTATTACTACCAAATGGATTATAGCTTTCCTGGCGCAAGGTGGATTGTGAGAGCATGTTCGGGGATTATGGAAATCCCTGACTAATATTACTTATATTTTATTCGACTTTACAGCGCAAACGTGTTTTTAATCTGATTTTTTAGGTTTTTACAATTATTTATTAGCCTCGGAGTCAGATTAAAAGTTCTGTAGAAGCGTATGTCGATCTACAATAGGAAAATAAAGTACATTTGAAATTCAAATAAATGTTGTGCAGTCGCAAATAGTAGAGTGAGGCTTTATTATCGTCAGTGGAAGAGGGGAATTGCTATCAGCATTAAAAATAAAAAGGCCTATCAAGGTGAAATTATGATTTTCTTCTTTCTCTTTGTATTTCGTGCGCCCAATTAGGATTAAATAGGCTTCACCAAGTAAGCAACGTTGTTAAAAATCCACAGTAAGATTTTTAAAGGCTAGGCCCTAGAAATGCCTTTTTTTAAATGATCTTTCTCAAATACACTAATAGCAACTTTCTTTAGCTTGGACATTTATAAAAATACTATTCATTTTTAAATAGGTTTTACAACCCCCTCTCTCCTTCTAGGGTGACCTGGTGGTCTAGGGGTAAGGTGTCAGACTTCTGTACATGGCTCCAGGGCTCAATCCTCAGTCCCGGCACAGATATATCTAATTACCAAACCATTCCTTCACCTCTGACAAGACGTGTATTAATCACAACTTGTGAATGTGTGGAATGCCAGGCCTCTACCGTGGTTCGGATCCCGAGTTAAACTGTAGGTCCTCCATTTCATCTCACAATCGCTCTACCTTACACATTAGCGTAAGTGCGTATAGCCCGAACGGGTAGCATGATGCGGTGCTAATAATAATAATAATAATAATAGTAATAATAATAAATTCCAATTTCCAATTTCAATTTCCATTTCCTTTATTATAGTGCTGGCCAACAGTCGTAAGACCTATAACAGGCCAGCACTGAAAAGTTCACACGTACATACCTTACAATACATATATTTACACAAGAAAAAATGATAGACAAAAAATGGCTAAATAATGTTATATACTGATGAATAGTTACGAGATAAAAAAAGTAGTTAATAATAATAAGAATTAAAAGTAACATTAAAAACAAATAATTAAATAGTAAGCAGTAACATTATGCAAAAAATAGATCAGAATATTGTAAGTTTAAATAATATAGGCAGAACCTCTACATGATAAATTATTGATATGGGACATCCTTAAATAACTCTCTGAGTTTAGCTTTACTTTTAAGATAAAAGTCGAATTCGACAAATCTAGAATTGGCGCTATGGATACAACGACCTATAGGGCTCATCTTATAAGAGCTACCGAGAAAAAATAATTTAGGATTACGAGAAGCCTGAGAAGGGATATGAACGCCTACATGATCAAGGGCAAATTTGCAAGAAATTTTGTTATTGAAAATATTAAAAACAAAAAGGGCATCACAATAAAGTCTACGCGAGAAGAGAGTTTGGAGCCCTAAGAGGTTTCGAATTCTGTCATAATCATAATAAATCCGGTTACTAAAGTATTTATCATATCATGCAGCAACAAATTTTCTTTCTACGTTAATAATAATAATAATAATAATAATAATAATAATAATAATAATAATAATAATAATAATAATAATAATAACTCCTAGCAGTTGCCTAATCATATGAGGTGTTGACTCTCGTTTAAATTTGTTTGCGTGGATGAGGATTCTGGGGTTCTATTCCCGGCCATGTGAGCTAGATATTTGCTTTATATCATGTGATTTTCCTCTAGTTTTCTCTTCCTTCCTTCTCGCTAAGGTGGATGCATTTCTTGTCATCAGCCCTCCTCTTCCATTCCTTTTAGATCAAGTCAACCAAGTTATAGCCATTTAGTTAAAAATACAACTTATAAATAAATTAGTTATAGGCGTAAAGTAAATTTACCACGAAGGAACCTTAGATCATTACACCTTCAGCGACGGAAAACTGTTTAAATCATTATTTTTACTTCAATTTTCACCACTCGCTGTCACTTGAATGGTAACTTAATCAAAGCTGTACTGTGGAGCACGTTGACTAGGGAGTTGATCTTATGTCCAGTTTTATAATAATAGGGAGGTTGGAGTTGAAGTAAAGGACGGATGTAATTTTTTGTCAAAATATTTCTCCCTCGCCCATCATAAAATTCAGATATATTTGCTCTAAAACTCTACCTTCTCCATTTTACCACATTAGTGTAAATATGTAGATATCCCGGACGGGTACTAAGACGTAGAACACGGTACTATTCTACCTTCTTCATCACTACCCCATTAGTGTAAATATGTGAATAGCCTGGACGGGTAGTAAGACGTGGAGCACGGTACTATTCTACCTTCTTCATCACTACCCCATTAAAGTAAATGTGTGGATATCTAGGACGGGTATTAAGAAGTGGAACGAAGAAATTACCTCCAGCAAGACATACAGACTATTTTTACACAGTAGTTTGTTTCACGACTACGCATGCGTCAGGTTTGAAACGCTCGATGGAGAAAATGCCACAGCATCCTGACAGATTGCTCTCTGGGCTAGTAAATAAATGATTCATGATCTTGGATGATTGAGGCTTTTTTACAAAACTCCAACATTTTCAAAATGTGATAGAAAGAAACGGAATTGTTTTTTGTTTGTTTAGATGACCTAGTTTCAGTATATTAATCGTTTTCTAACGTTTTTATTAAAAAAAAACTAAGTATCAGTATCGATGGCCTTATAAATAAGCGACTATATAACTTGCAGTAATCTGGTTAAAATGTACTTTGGTTGAAGATAGGTCATGAATATCAATATTGAAGGGATCTTTTTGAATGAGGAAATAAATAGCAACTAAACATAAAAATCTATACATAATAAAACATAAATGCAAAAATTTTATAATCAGGAATAAACTCAAGTTTTAACATCCAAACATATTGTAATTTGTATAATTGGCGATCCATTTTTATCAAAGTTCACTTAAGTACCTGTGTATTACTTTTTGTTATGTAACAGCTAACATTAGTCAACCAGGACTTCAGTTTATATTTAATGTTGGGTATTCACATTTCATTATTTATAATTAAAAAGAAAGTTATGCTGTAATAGAAGGAATTTATATTTTAAGGTCTATACATTTATTAACCATAAGGTATGATAAATAAATATTTTAAAATTAAATTTATTTTATTCCTAATTTTATGTTATAAAATTAATATATTCATTGAAACAACTATTATTTATTCTATGAACAATCTTTTTAAAGAAAATAGATATGATATTCTAGAAAAAGAGGATTTTTTTTTTTATTCTGCTGGTTCAAAATATTTATCTTTATATAATCGCCAAGTATTTAGAAAACATTCTTGCCAAAAATAATTTTAAGATTTGTTGTTTTACATACTTACATGGAAAATATGTTATTTTACTTGTAATTTGTTTATTATACATACTTTATTTTGTATCATAAAAGTATTGTGTATCCAAGTTTCTAATTACTAGCAAAATGATTTTTTTTTTTGCAATAGGTATTAAATGTAAATATTTTGTGGGTATTTAATTTTCCCTGACATACGATATTATACTTTTCGAGATTTGTGACTATCAATTATTTTGTATTTGTAAAGTATTTCATGGATAATATTAAATCAAGACTGCAGCTGTACTTTTATTTGATATACAGAGTATTCCCAGGTTAAACGGCTAAACTTTGGGAGGGGGTGGAGGATTAAAAAACTAGCTCAAAATGTATTTAGGAGATTTGATAGTTTTAACTTTATTTTCGCGTAAACTGCAAAAAACTAAATAAAAACAACAATAAGTTTTGAGCAAGTTTTTTGATCAACTACCACTTCTCAAAGTTTAGCCGTTTGACCCGGTAACACCCTGTATATGTGTTAATAGGTGCGTAATTTTTTTATGTGTGTTGTCCTGGGTTGGGGTTTTTCTTAGAAAGGCTTCTTACTACCTGTTAAGGTTTACACCTACATTTATTGGTTGTGGATTAAGAAGTCTTAATTTAGAGTAAATTCCTCGAAATTGCGTGGAAGTAGAGTTGAAAACCATTTAGGAACAACCACCATCACTACATCTGACCGGGATCGAACCTCGATCTCCCCGTCTTCAGCAGTCTAGTCCACCACGAGATTCAACCACGTGGCCACCGAAGTGGATGGGGTTATTTATTAAAATTGTGTTAGAAATATGAATAGCTTGGTATATGCGATATATTTTTTATCTCATTTATAGTATATATGTAAAACAATTCGCATACATTTTATATTAACAACACAATATATGTTGTAAATATGATTTCTATATCTGTTAGTTTATTTATAGGTACCTATGAAGTATGAATTTTTAGTTAGTGTTGGTTAGGGCGGAATATATTGCGGGTGTAGGCCCTACGCGTCGAAATTTTTGACATTTTCGAAATGGTTTTATGGAGACGGCTTATTGTTAGTTAAAAACTAGTTCCATATCTCATCGCTAGAAAGCACTAGAACAATATTTTGCCTTCCCTTCAAGGTTGCCATTTAGTTAGGAGCTTTTAAAAAAAGAGAAAAATAAATTTAATGATCTTCAGAGAAACATTTTAATGAAAGGTTGAAAACATTAGAGATACTGGTGGGGAGATATAAGTTATTAAATTCATCAGTTTCATTCGCTAGGCTGGCGAATTCTCGGTTTATATAGACATTCACTGCCCAAACTTCCCATCACTGGTAATCCGGACTGTTTAAAGTTTGACGCCTTAGAAAACGTCAACACCATTGTGGAAATGAATTAGTTATGTTATGTCAAAAAAAAAAAAATCTTGGTTAAAAATATAACTATGGTTATCATCAAATATGGAATATGATGTCGCATACGAGTCGTATTTTAATGACCTTGGTTTCTAGGTTATTTTTTGGTTATCCAATAGCTTTATAAATTATAAGTTGCTTTATTTGAGTCAAGTAGTTTTAAGTTTAGGTCAAATATATATTTAATTTTTGTTTAAGTTAGAACTAAATTTTAAAATATTTAAATTATTTTAGATAAACTATAACTAAATAAAAGTATTAATTAAGACCGATAAAAATCTCAGTAAAACTTTTGTTTGAAGTATCACCAAAATTATGGAAGTAGACTATATAAAGAAATAAGTCCCCCTCTTCCTCCCTCCAGATTTCACAAACGTAAAAAACTTAATTTTTTTAAAATCTGTTAGATGAAAACTTTTTAATATGAACTTAACTTGTATATATTTTAATAATAGAAGTTTGTATTCACGATAACATGGCATGTAAAACACTTTTTGAAGGTAGCACTTTTGTCCAATTCTACGCAGTGTCAAGTTTGACATAAACTCATAATGTCAGGTGTTTTATGTAATCTCATTTTAAAAGGCGTTGGGTGTTCCCATTGTACGTTAGGTTGAATCCTTCCAAAGCAGGGTGGCTTCAGAATTTTTAGTGCATTACGAGCTCTGATAACATCTTATCTTTAGATGTATTATGGGAGGTCTTTGTTGATCATGGGATTCTAAAGAAGAAAGCACACACACATGGACAAATATACGCATGTCTTATAAAAAAATTATAGTGAGTCTGTATTGGTGGTAACATAGAGCAAGGTGTCAATCTTGTCTTGGTTGTGTTTCCATTGTCAGAGAGATCAAGTCACAAAGTCCTGTCGCGTGTCTTAAGAGAGGTTTCTCACGATTACTCCATGCAAATGCGAGTACATTTCCCCTAAATGTATAAACTCTCGGGGTCAATTTCAGTGGTCTTGGGGGTAAATTGCTCACCTCAGAGTCCGATGTATGGGAGTTCAAACCCAGCCCGGCTCGACGGATTTTTCTTGAGCGATAAAAATCCGTAGCACAACTTTCTTCGGAGGGGAAGTAAAGCTTTCGGTCCCATGTAGATTGTGGCATTTAAACGAACCTTGGAAGGTAAATTAAAATACCTCTCCCGTCAAATCGGTAGGCCCTTTCTCTCTGGCTCTTTGAAATTCTCGTGTGTTGATATAATCGATCGGTTCAGAAAGATCCCGTTTAATATTTCAAATAAATGAAAAATAATATATATAAAAATATAACGTTTTTATCCCATTTAGTGCAAATATGCGGATAGCTTAGTTATCTAAATCCTTTGCACAAAAAAGTAGGGTTTTTTTTCTTTTATATTTTGAGCATTTGATACACAAGAAAATGTTGTGCCAAATGAGTAAGTATAGACTTAATAAAATTCAAATTCAAAAAATTAACCAAATTTACTTTTTTTTCTCTTCATAACAAGGAGGGTCTGTATCCAAAGAATAATATTCACATTGAATATAAGCAGATACTAATGACGCAAAGGTATTGTCTTACCTAATTAATGAATCAATTCAAGAGGTGGATCTACCCACTTTGGTGGCCACATGGTCTAAGGACCTCCTTTCACGATAGAATGCCAAATATGAGCAGAAGGAGTTCAAATCTCAGTTGGGTGCTTTGAGGGTAGGCATATTGTTGTCCATTCTCCCTCCACGCAAATGCTGGTGCACTTACTCTAAATTATACCTTCCTCATCTCTTCATCTCTAGCCCAATGGTTTAATTAATTAGTACATAAGTGTATAATCCAAATGGTGGTAAGATGCGGTGTTAAAATAATTTATAAAATACATTTCTTCTCATAATGTGACTCGTCCATTTGCCTTTCTTCATAGAATAACTTCAAGAATGGTTCCCCTTTCATTGACTCATTTTTAACTTGTTCATTTTTCACCTGAACCATCCCCTTTATTCTCTAATCTCACTAGCAGCACATCTCCTCAAAGCTTTTTAAATATTTCTTCTTTTTTCCATATGTTTCAGCTCGATATAGGCCTATAACTCTTCCCCAATTTCTTGTAAACTAACTTAAATAAGGAGATTTTCAGAAATTTAAATATTTGTCTACCAAACTAATTGGTTACTAGGCATAACTAATTCCTACGTATGTTTTTTTTTTGCATATAGGCTTATTATTAAAGTTAAAACTCATATTTTTTAAATATTTCTGAGTCTATCGTCAGCAACCATCTCACAAATTGGCATCCATTAACAATGTCTAAGTTGTTTTTTTTAGATATTTAACGTCATAAATCATGTAAATATTAAACAATATATATATATATATATATATATATAAAAAGCGTTTAGTAAACAAATAATAGACTACCCCATTTGTTTTGAGCAACTTTTAAGCTAAAACCATAATACAGTTTAATTGGAATGCATCTTCACTGTGAAGCCCTGTATATACCGTGTATATATAACATATATTGTGTAGGCATGCATAGCATCAAGACAGTGGTTGATTAGATCTCCATAACAAAAGAGGCGTGGCGCCTACAACTACTAGAATCTATTGGGTAAGCTACATAATGGCTGGTAGTGGGTTGAGCTACACTTTATGTCCCATTAGCCATTGAAAAATGTTGACAAGACATGCTTGTGTACGAGATCTGAAATATCCCTTTCTAACACGTTCCGCTCTAGAGATGCTCCTCTTTGATTAACCGTATTCTAGTTTACCGGAGAGATAAATGGCCATAAACCTCCTCACTGACTTCGATATAAAAATTGCCATTATTTATTTTTGCCTTAGAAGGTATCATAATTGCTTGACTCCTATGGCACTATCTTATAAGCTAAACCATGATGGAAACAAGAAAGGTAAGCTTAATTATATTCAATATAAGCTGAATGCACATAAAGAGCCCTCGATAACCTACTATCCACACAACTGCAAAAGTGTTATCAAAGTTACCTAAAAATGGGCTTATAGCACATTTTTCTACAATACTTCACACCAATAAATTAATTTAAACACTTCGAAGAGCTGAGAAGATCAGTTGGACACACAAGGTGACAAATCAACAAGTCCTAGGAAGAATGGGTGAGAAGAGAACCATTTTGGATGTGATTCTTTGGTACATATTGACTGGAGAGGACACATCCTTAGGAGGAATCCAAGGTTGAGGGAAAGAGGAGCTTAAGAAGAAGGAGGATTAAAATATTGGATGATTTGAAGGAAAGGAGAACATTCTGGGCGCTCAAAGAGGAGGCAGAGGGCAGGGTGCATTGTTAGTCTAAGTTCACTGAAAAAAGGAATATACCCTGTCCTAAGATAGAACACTTAATACTAATAATAGTAATAATAATAAACACTGCAATCAAGCTTAAAGAAATAGCAAATCAGTCAAACATTCTAGTACCGAGCTGAATCTAGAGGTGCTGGTATATTAAATTTAAATAACCATTTCTAGAATATTTGAAAACATGTAAAACGATGGAGAATAGATAACATTGGGATACGGTCACTTTGTTCAAAAACAACTGGTAAAGCTTGACACAATCTGTTAAATTAGTGTAGAGCTATGTGGATCTTGCTATAAAATGGTTTCAACCCCATCGGCCAAGTTAAGGTGTCAAAGAGGTCATGTCAATATCAGTTAGAGATCTAAGCTTTTAAGAAGTAGCTAACTAAAATGACAAGAATTGAAAACAACGGTTGGAAATTATTTAGGTGATAGCATTTATAAACATTCTAAAGGAGTAAAATCACTCCCAAAAATAAATTCAGTCTTGAAAATGTAAGATCCAACTAAATCATTTTGGTCCAATTCATTTAATCAAAAAAGCTAGTATGGTAAGTTAAAAAAACAAATGAGCTGTGACAAAGTTTAAAAGGCGATATTGCATCATTTCTGCTATTTATTTTTAATTGAATCAAAGTAAGACCTACGTGAATAACAATAGAGCTGGCAATGTGTGACTTTTGAATCAATTTAAGAGAGAATTGTCAGACCGAAAATACATCACTTCACTTTAGATACCGATTATTTACAGTATTGCATCAAGTTTTTGTTTGTGTTTTGTTTATGTCGGCATTATCAATATATAATTAACCATCATGGCCATTACAATGAGCCAGGATTGCTTAGGAAACAAGAAACAACAAATATAAGAATACGTTGTTAGACAAAGATCTTAGTGCAATAGTAAAACCAACAGTAAATGATACGGAACTCCGCACGGACTTTCTCGCTCTATTGTTTAAAAATGGGGATATTTACTCAAAAATCGTAATACATGTGAAACGAAATAATATACACTAGAAAATCCAATCATAAATTGCACTATACTTACGTAAAACTTTTTTATGTCCTGGTTTTAAATTTTATAGTTTTAATGCTAAGCAATGTCTTCATTTGTATGTTTGGACCAATAAAAATAATCGATTTTGGATCCACAAGTTTCAACACATCATACTAAAATTTTGAATTCCGGTTAAAACTTTAACATTTAATAGGTGTTTCACATCTTCAGGTCATCGCATTGCTATTCAATTCCTCATTTATAAATGTTGACGAATAAAAAATGTAAATATTGACTATTGAGTCTAAAATGAAGGACATAGATCATTGTTGTACAAACATTTGACTAAGAGTTTTAAGGAAAAATAACAAACATTTTGAGAGACTTACTTATATTTAATTACTCTATGGCATTGGAGAATTATTGCATTAAAACTCAAGTAGTATCTCTTTATAACCAAAGCTCACAAAATTGTATTAATATATTTGCCAATATCTCAAAAAATATTGGTTTTATAAAAATATATTTCAAATAAATTTATTTTTATTTTGAATAGTTCTACAATTTTGCAATGATAAGCTATTTTGTATCTCAAATATTTGTGAAAATACAGAAACTTCCGCTTCTGTAAAGTACCCTAAAATTCATTTTCATAGGTAAACGGAAATATCCATTTATTTATAATCTTAATCATCGCCTAGATAGGAATTTTATTCAAAATTTTTAGTGCAAATTTTGGGAAAATATTTTGTTTCTCTTTTCGTTTATTATTAATCTCTTCTTAATTCTAGGATTAAACAGACACACAGACAGACGTCCTTGCAAAAACCACTTTTTAGGATTCGGGGGTTCATGAGACGTCGACATCCATCAGCATTTCATGTTACATTTTTTTAACGGTCGCAATACTTTACCTTTCGTGTTCAAAAAGTTAAGTAAATATATATACATAATTGTGTATAGCTTGAAAGTTATTAGTTTTATAAAAATATATTTCAGATAAAAGATATGTATTATAAATAGACCTGTATATTTTCAATGATGAGTAATTTCATATATCAAAGAGTCACTGAGAGATGATAAATAATAAGAATGTACGCCTCAGACCGGAAACCTTAAAGTCATTTTGCCGAAATATTGAAAGTGGCCATTTTGTTTGGAGTATTTATAAATGTTTAGAAATAAAATTTAATTAATATCGTTAGAGCAACCTTTGAGAAAATCGAATTTTTCTCTTTTCCCTCTTCAGTGAACTACCCTTAATTTTAGGGTTAGATATCCAATTCCAAAAACCCCTAGGGGAAACCCTCTGAAAGCCCTAGATATAACGTTTTAGCCCGATTGGTGAAAATAGTTCAGGCTCTAGTCGGAGGTACAGACAGACAGACAGACAGACAAACGAAAATTCAAAAAGCACTTTTTGTGATTCGGGGGGTCATGAAACGTAGAGATTCATCAAAATCTCGAGTTAGATTTTTGTTGACGATCACAATACTTTCTCTACCTGTAAGATAGTGAGAAAGTAAAAATAGACACTGTTATATAAACATATTATTTGTGTTGTACATTTTAAACTACCCATTTTATAAAGCTCTACTAAAGAGATATATATTTGCCTATAAATCACAAAATATTAATTTAAAAAAATATAATTTCAATGAAAGTTATTATATCTTTAAAGTCCAACCTTTTCAAGAATAAGTTATTTCGTATCTCACAGAGTTGTTGAAATATGATCAAATTGGAAAATTTCCTCTTATGTGTGGTTTATTCAAAGTCATTTTCACGGGAAGAGGAGATCTGCTATTTTGTTAAACATAACTTAGGTACAAATTTTTATCAAATCCGTTAGAATATTTTGGAAAAGTGTATTTTATCTTTGTTTGCCCTTTAGAAAACCACCTATAGTCTTAGGAGGGTTAGGACCCACCTTGGTTGCGTAGTTGGCTAACATGCTAGTTTCGTGTTGAGCTAGACTTCGAGGATGGGTAGATCGATGCTCGAATCTTGCTCGGGTGATCTGGGGTGGTTTTATTAAATGGTTTTTCACCCTCTCTCCACTCAAATGCGGGTTCACTTCCTCTATATTCAACCTTCCCAATTCCTAGCTCATAAGAGTAATTAGTACTTAAGCTCATAACCCTAACGGGTAGTAGGAC
This sequence comes from Timema poppense, assembly GCA_902141375.1. NCBI lineage: Eukaryota > Metazoa > Arthropoda > Insecta > Phasmatodea > Timematidae > Timema > Timema poppense. The sequence continues at coordinate 16,843 of CABFOV010003534.1, forward strand.
GCGGTGCTGATTATAACTGTTTTGTTAGGTTTGGTTAAATAATTACCACAACTCCTTTGAGGAATTCTATGAAAACCCTAAATACCATTTATAATCCCGATTGGTAAATCTTTTTCCTTTTTTATTCCCAAACAGACGGCATTTAAGGGGTAAAAAACACTCTTTTGGTTCGGGGTTTCATGAAACGTTGCCAAAAATAAAATCTCGAGCTCACTTTTTTTTGACAGTCACAATACTACCTCCTTCCGAGAGGTCGATGTAAAGTTAAAAAAAATATGTTGATCTTATTTGGTTTTTCCTCTAAGGTAAGAGAGGGTAGCTGTTTCTAAAAGTATGGTGGGGTTGTTTGGAACCTCCAAGGAGTCGTTGTGAACACTTTTGGGGGCAGTTGCTAGACTTCCATCCACAAGGCAAGCCTTTTTGTGACAGTGCTTGCACAGAGTCGTAAACAAACGGCGTGTAGAAAAGTACACTGATATCAAGGGAATTTCGAAAATAAGTTGTTTTACTTTTAACTTCACCTCGAATATGAAACAGACACTTTAAATACCTGTTAAAAGGGGAGTGGGTGATGTTTTATTACATTGGCGTGCTTCAAATTTTGAAATAAGTGGAGGTTATATTTTTAGATGGTTTCTTATTTAAATTTCAGATGATGGAAAAATAATTTGTTCATATGAACAGATTATTTTAATAAAAATTCAAAATCAGTTTTAATCATTACAGATTTTCTGAGGTACAGTAAACTATATCATCGCTTAAGAACTATGCCTTTAGAATAATTATATATATATATATATATCACCTCGTCTTACTATCCGTTAGGGTCAATCGCAAACTAATTACGCTTATATGTTTGGGATGAGGAAGGTTGAATTTCGAGGAAGTGTACCAACATTTTCGTGGAGGGAGAGTGGGAAAATCATCTTTAGTACACCAGACCGAGATTCAAACCCCAATTTTCCTGTCATTGGTGGTTCGGTTTATTAAGATAATGGCTACTGTAGTTGGTAATGAAAATGTTACACATAAAATTGTTCATATTTGACATTAATTATTCGGATATTCATAAATATATCCATCCTTTAATGAAAATTTTAAAAATTCACTATAAGATGGAAATCCATTTTATACTAAGCAAGCTGATGAAATAATAATTTTGCTATTGTTAATCACTTAGGATAATTGACTTTTTACATTTTTAAACGTTTTTTCTCATGATGATATTATGCAGTTTTTGACTAGCCTAATGCCCATGAAACATCTGTAAAGTATGGTATGGTTGAATCCTACTTGTACCATAATTTTATGACAAAAACTATTTAATTTGATTACATAAGAGTATTTTATTTATTCGTGAATTAACGATAAGTAAATAATAAAGTTATAATTAGTTTATTTCATCCAACTCTTAGTATTTTCGGAAAATTCATCCAAATATTTGAATTATACTTGAAACTTACAAGGGATTCTTGCGTGCGACGTCATCTAGATAGTCAGCGGTACAACAATGAATCCTTTTTCCTTTACATAAATTAACAAGTTTACTAAACAATACTATTTATACACATTGACAGTTGTTAATTTATAATGGAAATAACATTTCCCAAGCATGTGTAAAATCATTTGGCGTTGCATTTTCTTTATAAAAATAGCTTTTTTAAAAAAAATCCATTACTGTTTCCAGCCTGTGGCTTGAGTCAGTTTTTTATTCTAGCCATACATTTTTACACCGGCTTTCTAGGCCTATCGTAGCTTCATACGTCCTATAAATTAACTTAATACTAAGAAAGACACAACATCCAGTCTCCGGCCGTTAATTTACTAATGTGAAAGATAAACCCACATTTCACCAATGATAAATTTAATGGACATGCCGGGAGTCTTACCCAGGACCCTTAGTTCGTAGACATTCACTCTACTGACTGAGCTAAAGGGCCAGTTTCATAGTCAAATTTAGTACGCCTCAAGTGCGGCGCTACACTAAGTACAAGACGACACCTACCTAAACCAGAATGGAATGGGTCAGTTTCCTATGCGAGAACGGCCCATTCCATTCGCGTTTAGATAGGTGTCGTCATGAACTTAGTGTAGCGCCGCACTTGAGGCGTACTAAATTTGACCATGACACTGGCCCAAAGTGTCGAATTTATAAAAAAATACATACACGTCTATACAAGTCCATAAATTATAGCAGCAGACTTAGAAACATTTTTTTCTTGCCTGATGAATTATTACGTATGTCACAATCACTCATAGCATGAATGAACATAACATGATTATTTAAGGTATTTTAATAATAAATAAAATAATCATTATATATCATTTAAGTTTTATCCTTCTTTCTTTCAAGAAGAAAATGATGCCGTCAGAAAAAGAATAACCGCTACGTAGAATAACGAGCTTTAGTTACTCTTTACCATGGTGGTTTACAAACGGAAATAAAAGTGTAAATGATTATTTGAATAATAGAAATATTCACTTAATTACTTTCGCGCTATTTTATAGGTAGAGAAAGTATTAGGATCGTCAAAAATATCGAACTCTATCGGCTCTAACGATTTTGATTGCATTTCATTTCTAAACTATTATAAATATTCCAAACAAAATGGCTACTCTCAATATTTTGGCAAAATGACTGGTGCGTAAGTTATAATTTTTTATCATACATCCGAAACTATTTGTGATATGAAATTACTTATCATTACAAATATTTTATCCGAAGCATAAATTAATAAAACGAATAACTTTCAAGTTATACGCAATTATTTATCTTTTTTTTATCTTTTTGAACAATAAAGGTAAAGTAATGAGAATTTAAAAAAAATCTAACCTGAAATGTTGATGGATTACGACGTCTCATTACCCCACGAACCCTAAAATATGGTCTTTGTAATACCGTCTGTCTGTGTGTCTTTTTAAACTTAAAATTAAGAATAGTTTAATATGGGCGAAAAGAGAAAAAATCGATTTTCTCAAAAATTGCTCTAACGATTTTAATTAAAATTAGTAACTAGGCGTTGATTAAGATGATAAATAAACTGGCTATTTTAATTTTACCATGGAAATGAATTTTAGGGTGCTTTACAGAAGCTGAATTTTCCGTATCTACGCAACTATTTGAGATACTATATAACTTATCATTGTAAATTTGTAGTACTATTAAAAATAAAAAACTTTTATTTGATATCTATTTTTTTAAATTCAACAGTTTATGAGATATTGGCAAATATATTAATACAATTTTGTGAACTTTAGTTGTGAAGATATAAAACTTGAGTTTTAACACAATAATTTTCCAAAACCATATAGTAATTAAATATAAGTAAGTCTCTCAAAGAGTTTTGTTATTTTCCCTTAAAACTCTTTGGAGAAATGTTTGTACAGCAATTATCTATATCCATTTTAGACTTAATAGTCAATATTTACATTTTTTATTGGTCCAAATTTATAAAAGTATAATTTAAGAGCAATGCGATGACATGAAGATGTGCAACACCTAATAAAATGTAAAATATTTTGACCCTTGTGAACTCAATATTGATCTTTTTTATCGGTCCAAACATAGAAATGAGGACATTAGTTCTTGAAAAATAAAATTATAAAATTTAAACATATACATGCCTTAGTAGAATAGTATAACTAAACCTCATACGGAAAATATCTTGTTAAAACTACAGAAATCTATCCAGTCAGGGGCCCCGTTACTCGTTACCTACCTACCCAACAATTTATCCAGGATAATGATCATTTCTTTAATTTTAAATATGAAATTTATTTTTACATACATTCCTTTTAAAACTGAATGTTAAATCTGTGTACGATTTTGTAAGAAGCACACAAAGTTATTGAGGCATACTTTCCATGATAGTGATTTATAAAAAAGAAAAAAAAGATTAAACATATATTTGCTTGCTTATACATCACAAAATCTAATTACGATTAATTACTGTACTTGCTTTCATATGCCTATAAAAACATTATTTGGTATATATAATTTTATTTACATTCTTGAAATTTCAATTATGTATTATCTTATCAAAATGAACATAAACATTTTAAAAATGTGACAAAGTAACACTTATTCTATTGTATATATCCACAGTGATTAGCTCAGCAGTCTAATAAATTAAACTTACATTGTTCTTAGATATCGTTGATGCAAAAGTTAAGGTTAAATTTAGTGTGGAGTAAGAAAAAAAGAAGTTTTTCTCTATAAGAGCCCGTCTCACCCCACAGATAACACCTAACTTAGGTAGGTAATAGAGCTCGAACCATACGTCTTAAGAGCCCGTCTCACCCCACAGATAATGCCTAACTTAGGTAGGTAATACAGCTTGAACCAGACGTCTTAAGAGCCCGTCTCACCCCACGGATAACACCTAACTTAGGTAGGTAATAGAGCTCGAACCAGACGTCTTGAGAGCCCGTCTCACCCCACGGATAACACCTAACTTAGGTAGGTAATACAGCTTGAACCAGACGTTACATTGTGGTGTAGTTTTCTGTATTTTATTTAAGAAATTAGAGGAATTGAGACCAATGAAAGTATTCCAACGTATTAAAAAAATAAAAAATAAATTGATCTAAAATGAAATAACTATCTAACTAATAACAGTTTCGTTGTTGTCAAGTTAAGAATGCAGAAAACACCACATATATACGTTTTATGGCTGGATCGTATTCGTGTATCTAATATCCCGATTAATTAATCGTCAGATAAGCTCTAAACAGTTTATTTACTGTGAGATTCACATATTCCTTAGACAAGATGTGCATTTCCTTTAAGAGAGTTTTACTATCCCTACCTTTTCTTAAAAAAGAACTCAGCTTAGCGTCTTTCTATCCGCTTTGGTCATATGCCAATATACTAATTACTCTTAGGTGTTAGGAATTAGAAAATATGAATTTAGATGACTTACACTTGCATTTGCGTGGAGGGAGAGTGGAAAACCATTTAGGAAAAAAATACCTCATTACACCAGACAGGGATCGAATTCCAATCGCCTCCTCATAGGCAGTTGAGCTTATCGATAGAGCGATGCCTTAGGTCATTGAAGTGGGTTTTTCTAGTCTGAGTCCCAAATTAAATAGTCTCCATCTTTGAATATTTTTGAAATTAAAAAATGTTTTATCACATCCTTGGTGTAATATTAATTTTATTTTTTACTTATGAAAATAGGTTGTGTAAAACCCCGGTAATCATTGTCCAAAATATTCACATCACGTTTTAAATAGATAGTACTTACTTTAAACGCAAAATTGATAGCATATTTCATAGTTAAAATGGTTTTCTGGTATTAAACCTCTGAAAAAAGCTATATTCTTTGTTCCTAAAACGCAATTTTTTAGTAACACGTCTTACTACCCATCCGAGTTATGTGCCTATGTAATATAGGCATATACACTAACTAATATGTTATGGATTAAGAAGGTTTTTAATTTAGAAGAAGTGCAGCCAAATTTTCATGGAGGGAGAGTGGAGAACAATTTAGGAAAAACCACCCTCAGTAAAGCTAACCTAGATATAATTCTTAGCTGTCCGTCTTCGGCAATCTAGTCTACTTCGAGAGTGACGCCATGCGACCATCGAAGCGGGTCAAAGAATTTAAAAAGGTGTATTTTTTAAACCTTTAAAAGTAAACTCTTAAAGGATAGTGTGTAATAAATAGCTTGAGAAGCTACAGTAGCCCCATGGATTCCTTGGTGCTGACTGACAGCTCACAGATGACAGCTAAAAGCTTGGAAAAGTTACTAGACGAAATTATGTATTTCAACGCCAAACCATATGATCTGCAAAAACATTTGTTTAACAGCTGTCACTTCTGACAGCCAAAATTTAGGTATATACTTAAATGTTGACTGTCAGAAGTCAACTGTGAGCTGTCAGTCAGCACCAAAGAAGCCATGGGGCTACTGTAGCATGACACATTACAAGGGATATAATTATACATCTATAATATAAATTAGTACAAGAACATCCAAGTTTCTTAGAATGGGACGAAGAATAAACTTCTTCCTTGCAAACCTCCAAGTTGAGAAGTTCAATTAAGTTTATACTTCAATCTATAGGGAGTGGGGGGTGAAGAGGGTGGAGTTGGAAGGTACTCTCAAAGTCCATTTAACTGCAAAATCTACCAGAAGGACCTTTTTGTTCTCAGCTTTTTAGAAGAAGGGGTTGCAACGCGCTACCGTTTGCTCCAGTTAAGATAAGACTTACGGAAAGCCTTAAGAAGAGGAGGGCTGGAGCTTAACGAAATAGGATTTTTGCCGGATTAACATTTTCACTCTCCACTCAGTTCTTTTAAGAACATTTCTACCCCATAATAAGAAGCACAACTTCAATGCCAAATTTAACTTAGAAGTAACGGCAATTACATTCTAGTGTGGAATTATGCAAACATGATTATTTTTTAAAAAAAAGGGCAAACATTATATAATATTGTGACATATAGAACTAGAAAGCTATCCACTCTTCTTGTAACTTTGTTATTTTTTTATTTTTAATAATTAAAAACGTAACTACGATCATTTTTACGGTAGTTTATACGACTTGGAAATTACTGTATTTACTGTATTTTTACTATAAATAAATCAATTAATTAAATCATTTATTTAAAAAAATAAGCAAGTTTTACCAAATAAAGTATTTCATTATAATAAGGAGCTAAAGCATTTTTCAAGTTAATAGACAGGTTTAATTTTTTTTCGTTACATATTGGTCTACTACCCTTCTGGACTATTATACACATTGTAACTGGTTCTATAAAAGGTTATGGATGATGCAGGTAGAATTTATACAAAGCATTTGCGAGGAAGAAAAATAAGAACACATTTAGGGGGGGAAAAAGGTATGTGGATGGATCATCATGAACTGGGGAAAGACTATGGTTCATATTTGCAAGTGCTCAGCCTTCAGCCAATCCGCCATTAGAGCTCATCTATTTGTTATTCGAATAAGTTACTGATAGTTCGGTTGAGATCCCAAGACATGACTATAAATACGAGCCTAAACTTCAAATTGTAATTAGGTTGTGAAATATTGAACGACTGAACCACAAATTGTACTCTGTGAATGATTGAACTATAACTAAATAAATGAACTGCTCATTTCAGGGAACTGAATCACTTAAAGCTATTCCCAAATGTGGAACAGTTCTGTCCATCTCAATTCCACAAGAGAAATACAGCATACCTTGGAGATTCTGTGGAAACACACATTTCTCCGATAACAATCTATCTTGAGCTGCAGCTACGTTCTGAAAAACTTTCACACTCCATTGACCCATTCTGTATATAACACAATAAAACTAGGATGAAATGTTTAGCATTAAATTATACTTGCAAAAAAGCATTTTACAAATTCCATCTAAATACTGTTTAGAACCATTGATGGGATCATTTCAAAGTGATTCAGTTCAATTAAATTAGCAGTACATTTATCTATATCTAGTGCAATAGTTCAATCGTTTGCGAACTACACCTTACAATTAACTCGTTTACTAGTTAATGGTTAAATCTCTCTGGTACAGTGTTGGCAAAGAGTGCTAGCCTCAGGACTGTTGGTAGGTTCATAACTAGCCAGGGTTGACGGATCTTTCTTGAGCGATAACAATCCGTAGCACAACTTCCTTCGGATGTGAAGTAAAGCCGTCGGTCTCGTGTCAATTGTGGCATGTAAAAGAACTTTTAAAAATAGATTAAAGTACCTTTTTAGGCAAAATTGGTGGGCCCTTTCACTCTCTCTCATAGAATATCTAGTGAGCTAAAACAGTCAATCGGTTCAGAAAATGCACATTAAATACCTCAAATAAATTAAATAAAAACTAGTGCATGACCTACATGAATGGCGGTCATATTATATAGCTATAAACTCGTTTTGCTCATTGGAGGCTCCGCCCCCGAACCCTTAGTCATCAAATTTGGCACACTTATGGCAATTGGATGTGCCAATATGCCTGCCAAATTTTATGTTTATATATGTCCCATAAGTGTGTCATAAAATTAAAAAGTTTGTGGAAAATGTAAAAAATTTACCTAAAATCAAAAAATCTAGCTCTATCTTGCCAAATCCGTAGCTGCTGGTGCAATCCGTTTTTTGATAGGTCTTACCATTTAGCCACAAGTACCTCCAAAGAAAGGTTCACACCGACTTTAAAATTGCTCCACCATTTTGAATTTTTTTCGGGGGCTAAAAATTTAAAAAATTTGGAATTTTCCCGTCGGTTACAGGCTAGAAGCTATAATTTGCCAAATTTCAAGTTTCTAGCTCATCTGGAAGTCGGTAAACATTAATGTCAGTGAGTGAGTCAGTCAGTCAGTCAGCCATGTGTCTTTATAGTAGTATAATATTAGGACAATAGTACTTATTGTATGGTGCGGATGGGTAGGTAGCTTTCAAGGTAAACGTTGTGTACTTATCTATGTTCTTATTTGTATTTCATTCAGTGTAAATGAATATATAAATAATGGTGTGTAGGCATATAGCCCGACGGATAGTAAGACGTGGTGCTGAAAAAAACCGTGTGCTATAATAATTATTATTCATCTGCCCTTTATATAAATTTCTCAAAATTGTCTTCCACTCTCCCTCTACGTAAATGCGGATATACTTCGTCTAAATAAAACCTTCCTAATCCCTAAAAAAAACTATTAGAGTAATTAGTACATAAGCGTATAACACGAACGGGTAGTAATATGTGGTGGTAGAAAAAAAACGGATTATAAGTTCAATATATTAACAATTATATTATATCTAAATCTTGTTTTGGTGATAGGATTTCAAGGTATTACTTTGTTCTTTTGTCTTTATCTTGCCCAGGCAGGCTGTAGTCTTCTTCGGTAGTAAACAAGGAATATAACAAAAGAAGGTGAAGTTTAGAATGTTCTAGTAGACCTACTTTTAGCGTAATGGGCTATCTTCTGCTAGGTACGTTTCATTAAAAGATATCTCACCCTTCCTTTTCACAGATTTCCCACTATTATCATTCCCATGCACTTTGATATGATTTTGATTTAATTACTCCCTGTCACGGAGGAGATTTAATAATGTGACAGGATCATTCCGCGTCGGTAATTCCGTCATGTGTTATATTGAATCCCTGGTCCCTGTATACATATTTATAACTGAAAGATTTATTAATGTGTTTTGAATAAAAGGACTATCAACATTTTCAGAGACAATTTTAATTACATGTTAAATATAGGCCTATAAATAACACAACACACTCCGAAACTGTTAGGTCATTTTCGTAATATTGCGTTTCCGAGTTGTGAAGTTACAAGTGTCTCTTGTGAATGTGAGGAATGCCAGGTCTCCACCGTGGTTCGGATTCCACGTTAAACTGTAGGTCCTTCATTTCATCTCACAATCACCCTACCATTACACATTAGCGTAAGTGCGTATAAACCGAACGGGTAGTAAGACGCGGTGCTAATAATAATAATAATAATACAAGTGTCGTGTCGTAGAGTGTTGCCATTGTAAGACAAGCTTGTTAAAACTATACCTGCTATGTGTTCTCTACTAATCTTTCCCCATTTTGTCCAAGCATACAATAGCCCCGTGGCTTCTTTGGTGCTGGGCGACAGCTCACCGCTGACTTTTGACAGTCAACATTTAGATATACACCTAAATTTTGACTGTCAGAAGTGACAGCTGCTAAACACATGTTTTTGCAGATCATATGGTTCGGTGTAGGGATACAATAATTTGGCCTGGTACAGTAGCCCCATGGCTTCTTTGGTGCTGACTGACAGCTCACAGCTGACGGCTTTGAAAAGTTGCCAGAACAAATTATGTATCCCTACGCCAAACCATATGATCTGTAAAAACATGTGGTTAGAATCTGTCACTTCTGATAGTAAAAATTTAGGTATATACCTAAATGTCGATTGTCAGCTGTCAGTCAGCACCAAAGAAGCCAGGGGGCTGGCTACTGTAACTTTTCAAATTTTTAGATGTCAGCTGTGAGCTGTCACTAAGCACCAAAGAAGCCATGGGGCTACTGTACATAAGCTCTGCTCTACATATCTCACATGGGAAATGTTTTTCCGTTGATACCTGAACCATGAGTGTTCTACTGAGTGATGAAAACATATTCATAGGTACAGTTTAAACTAAATCTGTCTACCCTGGAAACACTTCAAGATACGCCACTGATAAAATAATAAGAAAACCTGTTCAAGCACCGATAAAGGTATACCATTACCTGTGTATTTTTATTCTTTGTTCGAAGTACAAAACATCAGCTAATCTTTCTTACATTTTGAAAACGTTTTGCTTTGTATTGGAATAACTTTTTTTTTTTAGCAAAGCGGTCATACGGCTTGTATACTAATCATACTAGGGGTTTTAAGAATGAAATGTACCCATGTTTGCGTGGAGGAAGAGTGGAAAACCAATTAGGATAAAACCACCCTCAGTATATCCGACCAAGATTCGAACCTTGATCTCCCCGTCATTGCTAGTCTAGTCTACTGCAAGAATAGTGTCTTAGACCATCTGACCACCTGAGCAGGTTTTGATATATTTCATATAACATAATAATATGATTCCTTATGTGTGAATACTCAACTGTTCATTGCTGTTGTCATGTTCTCAGAGCAAGCTTGTAACTCGGTTCCACAAACTGAAGTGTTTTCTCGAGTTGTATGCGTGCTCCCATTGTGGGACAACACTGAAAGATATGGCTGCTGAGTGGTGCGTTAAGTGTTGTATAATGATTGTGTTGTAGGGAGAAGAAAATAAGGAGTTTGCAGAACCACGCTGCATGACGGATTGAGAAGATGCTGCTGGTAAGTTTATACAGAGTGTATATGTATATGAGAGACAACCAGAGAGAACGCTACAAACTCTTGAAGTAGTCCTCCAAAAGTGTGGTACCCTTGGACAATACATTCAACCACAATAGCGTACCATGCCCTGTTCCATTCCAAGGAAAAAATACCTATATCACATTGTAATACATTTGCCGTGATATTTTTTGAAAGGTTAGGCCAATTTCCAATTTCCAATTTCCACTTTTTTTTTTTTAACTTTTTCTCAACACCTAGGAGAGAAAGTATTTTGATCGTAAAAAAAAATGAACTCAAGAGTTTTGAAAACAGTCATTGTTTCATGACTAACTGAAACCAAAACAAGTGGTTTTCGCAATGCTGCTAGTTTGTCTACACCTCGGAATTGAGCTGAATCTATTTTACCGATTGGGCTAAAATTTGGTATCTAGGGTTTTAATAAGGTCTACCCGAGGGATTTTTTTTGAATTAGACATCCAACGCTAAAATTAAGGGTAATTCACTGAAGGGCAAAAAGAGGAAAAAAACTATTTTCTCAAAATTGTCTGTAACCATTTTGATTAAATTTTATATCTAGACACTATTTATCACTATAAACAAGATGGCAACTCTTATTTTCTTTAAAAATGACTTTGAGGGTACTCTACATAAGGGAAATTTTCCAATTTTCATCATTTCTCCGCAACTATTTGAGGAACGAAATGACTTATCATTGTAAAGTTGTAGTACTATTAAAGATATACATATTTTATATGAAATATATTTTTATAAAACCAATATTTTCTCAGATATAAGTAAATATATACCTACATGCTTTTTAACTCATGTCTTTGAAAATGAATTTGATTCTTATGCCCTTTGGTGGATAAAGATGTTTTCCTTTTTTCAATTTTTCTGTAACATTTCATGATATAGTCGTAATAAAGGGTTAAGAAGATTTTTTCCCATTGAATTATAGTTATCATATGTGTTATTAGAAAACATTCAATACATTGATACCCACTTAAGTGGCCAAATGGTCTAAGGTATTACTCTCACAATATACTAAACTGTGGACGGTGGGGAGATCGGGGTTCGATCCTGGAGGAAGGTTGAATTCATAGGATGTGTATCCACGTTTGAGTTGAGGGAATGTATAAAAAACAATAAGGGAAAACCACCCTCAGTATACACGACCGGGATTCAAACCCCTGATATTCCTGTTTTCGACATTCCAGTCTATTGATAAGAATGACGCTTTAAACCATTTGACCACCGAATTGGGTTTCAATGGTATAAATACTCATTTAATTTATCCGAGATATTTAACGTGCACTTTCCAGAACAACTGATTATATCAGAACACGACATAAAAATAACTTGAATCTAAAAGAGATACAACGTCCAGCCCCCAGCCGTTAATTCATCACTATGAAAGAGGAAAATAACATTTCACCAATGATAAGTTTTTCGGTCATGGCGAGAATCGAGTCCGGGACCCTTTAGGTCATTAGACAGACATGCTACCGACTGAGCTAAGATGTCAGACTAAACATAATCGTTTATACAAACTTCGATGATGAATGGTCAAACGTTGTCACCCGTATTACCATGGATTTCAGCCCAAAACCAAACAAGCGTACATTTAGAGCGTCTAATACATGAGTGTGAGAGAGAAAGAGAAAATCCCATATGTAAAGTAATATTATGGAGGTAAAAGCAAACACATATTTACTATCTATTTTAACAAAAGTGGGTTTTTAAATAATTTGAATTGATTTAAGGGACCATTAAAGAGTCCAGAAATTTTCTCTTCAGCTCTATGTCCCAATTTTAGTTACCACAATTTTATTTTGATTGAAATGATTGAATACATACTTAGCAAAAAAGAATTAGATCAATGTCACGTACTCATTCATTTATCATCTTAATTCTCACAAAAATAATTAATGAGTATTAAGCGCCCATCTCATCCCACGGATTACGCCTAGCTTAGGTAGATAACATATTTTGAAAATTGAAAAATGAATATGATATCTAGATGCGAATAAATCCTCACAAAAACAAATATAATAGCTTTGGCTATTTGATCTTAGGTATGTAATACCGCTCAAACCAGACATCTGAAGAGACCATCTCACACCACGGATAACACATAACTTAGGTAGATAATATAGCTCTAACCAAACGTCTTAAGAGCCCGTCTCACCCCACGGATAACACCTAACTTAGGTAGGTAATGCAGTTTGAACCAGACGTCTTAAGAGCCCGTCTCACCCGGCGGATAACACCTAACTTAGGTAGGTAATACATCTAGAACCAGACGTCTTGAGAGCCCGTCTCACCCCACAGATAACACCTAACTTAGGTAGGTAATACAGTTAGAACCAGACGTCTTAAGAGCCCGTCCCACCACGCGGATAACACCTAACTTAGGTAGGTAATACAGTTTGAACCAGACGTCTTAAGAGCCCGTCTCACCCCACGGATAACACCTAACTTAGGTAGATAATATAGCTCTAACCAAACGTCTTAAGAGCCCGTCTCACCCCACGAATAACACCTAACTTAGGTAGGTAATACAGCTAGAACCAGACGTCTTAAGAGCCCGTCTCACCCCACGGATAAAACCTAACTTAAGTAGGTAATACAGCTCTAACCAAACGTCTTAAGAGACCGTCTCACCCCACGGATAACACCTAGCTTAGGTAGGTAATACAGCTCGAACCAGACGTCTAAGAGCCCGTATCACCTCACGGATAACACCTAACTTAGCTACAGTAGTCCCATGGCTTATTTGGTGCTGACTTACAGCTCACATCTGACAGCTGACGGCTTTGAAAAGTTACCAGCACCAAATTATATGTCCCTACGCTAAACCATATGATCTGCAAAACATGTGTTTAGCAGCTGTCAGTGCTGACAGTAAAAATTTAGGTATATACCTAAACGTTGACTGTCAGAAGTCAGCTGTGTGCTGTCAGTCAGCACCAAAGAAGCCATGGGGCTACTGTTGGTATTACAGCTCGAACCAGACGTTGCATTGTTGCACGATTTCCAGTAATCTATTTTAAAAAATATTTTAAAATTAAATATTCTCTTTTTATAAAAATAGTTAAATTGATCCTAATTTAGCTGTTGTCAAGAGAAAATCAGAAAATTGTACTTTGATAAATTTTCTGTTTCTAACATGATTTTACAGATATAATCGGCCATGAGATGGCCTCATAAGAAGCGGTTCCAAAATTAACAATCAAATTTAAGAATATTAAGAGATTTATTAGGTTGTATTTCCTTGAAAAGTGACACCGTATTAGGTAACTTGAACGGGGAAATTTTCCTTATCACAAAATATTTTATGTTTCCGATCTTAGTTAATTCATACAGGACTAGGTATATTAATTTATTTTTCAGGGCAAAAATTATGGTACAGTGGAGTCTTGGAAACTCAACATATTGTGGACTGAGATGGTGTCTAGTTATTGAAATGTTGAGTTTTACAAATGAGCTTGCATAAGATGTTGTTTACTGTGTCATATTTACTAGATAAGGATGAATCAAAGTACAGTATCAAATATTATAGGTACAGTTTTACTGTACTGTAGTATTGTATGGTAAAGTAACAGCAATATACGTACAGTACAATATATTACGTGTTAATATAATTGTGTATATGCGTACGTGTAATGTACAGAAATGCAGTACAGTACTGTACATATAATACTGTATTAATTCGAATAACATGTTACTGAATTGGAAAACTAACTACCAAAGCACTTGTAAAAACACCACAGCACGACTGTTCCACACGAGTTACACAAAGAGGTTATACAGTTGAATGACCTTGGATTGTGATGAATGGCACCAACAACCGTATGCACATGCTTGGTCGGGTCACACGGAATTTCGAGTTATCGAATGTCGAGTTTACGATACTCTAATAACACGACAATTATTCCAACGGTTATTGAAATAATAGATATATTTGCACATTTGTAAATTTATCACAGAATTTTTTTTAAATATGAAAACAATTATTTTTAAGGAACTATCAATGATGTATTTGATATCTTTTAGTGGCATCATGGACTAAGGCGTTACTCTCACAATATAATATAGTACCAATGATAGGGGGATCAGGATTCATGTCCAGTTCAGAAGTAGTAAGAGTGCTTTTTCACAAATGGTTTCCCACTCCCCCTCCACGTAAAGGTTGGTTCACTTAATCTAACTACCACATTCTTCATTTCTAACTCACTAGCCTAATTAGTGAATATATGCGTATAACTTGAACAGTAATAAATATGCCATGATATTAAAGATTTATTTCAATTATTTTGCTTATTTTAAAGTACTCTTCAAATTTAATTATTCCTTCATAGTATCAGTTATTTAAGTCTTATTTTTATTATTTAAGTAACACATAAATATATTATTTGACATGGTTAATGAATTTTAATATCTAGGAATAATTTTAACTAGCAATAACGATATTAGATTGGAAATTTGGCAAAGAATACAGTCGGGAAATGCATGCTTTTACTAGGTCAGTAAGTTATTGACATCTCGCCTGCTTTCAAGGAGTGTAAAACTCCGAATATAAGAAACAATTATTTTACCAGATGTTATCTATGGGTGTGAAATGTGGTATCTTACTTTACATGACAAAAACTAATTTAGGGTGTTCGAAAATAAGCTGCATCGGATGATATTTGGTCCAAAAAGGACGAGAGCACTGGGCAGTGGAGGAGTTCACATAATGATGAATTACATACCATGCACACATCACAAGACATTGTTAGGATTATTTTAAGTCTCATAGATTACGGTGGGCAGGACATGAAGTGTAAATGAGAAAATCTAGAACCTTTTTCAGGGTATTGATTGGCAAACCCAATTGGAATATATCAGTGGGAAGACCTAGACCCAGATAGGAAGATAGCACTAGAATATACCTGAAGGTGATGATAGGGTGTAATGAGATGGACTGGGTAGAATTAGCTCATGATACAGATAGGGTGTAATGAGGTGGACTGCATAGAATTGGCTCAAGATAGGGATAGGGTGTAATAAGGTGGACTGGATAGAATTAGCTCATGATACAGATAAGGTGTAATGAGGTGGACTGCATAGAACTATCTCAAGCTAAGGATAGGTGGCGTACGTTTGTAAGTGCCGAAATGAACGTTAGAGTTCATAACGCCTTAGAGTAAGTAAGAGATGGAAGAGCTGCAAAAAGCGAGCCCAGTAGAAATTTAAGAGGGAATGGCCTTGTTAATATCTTGTTCAAAAACGCGAGCTCTATTATGACAGAAGAAACCCATTCATACTTTATAGTCTCTTAGATGAACTACATTTAATAATGATTTCACACAATGTGAATAACCGGTAGAAAAGACTAATCTATTCGCCCATGTGAATGATGTGGCTACAAAACTGTTTACTGTTCTTTGTTACAGCCATTCGTCCCTTCTCTTTACAATTTAATTAGGGAAAATTACCGGTGCCATACACGAGATGCTCGCTCCCTTTTTTGCCTTGAACTACTCGCTTTGAATGTCAGAAGCGACTTTCAAAGGGGGTAGGTGGCTTGTTTATGCCTAAAGTACCAATCTGTAGTCACAGATCATAACCTCTAATTCTAAAAGTGTAAATTGGTTGTGAAGGGAAAATGGAGTTGGAGGGTGAAGGTTTGTATGTTGGGAGCGACATTGTTAGTGTGAAGTTGCTAATTCGAGCCATCGTACACTGTGATGGAAACACAAGCGCAGTTAGGCCCGAAGTGAGTTTGGTGTAATGTGTAAGTAAGATCTAGTCGAGCTGAAATAAAATACATAAAATTAAATTATACACTAAGTGAACATGGCTTTAATGAAAGTGCAGGTGTGAAGAAAAATGATTCTAGCTTATGGGGAAGTGTGGAGATGAGGACCCAAGGATTTGGCAATGCTGAGAAACAGGAGTGGTTAGTAGGAAGTAGTTGATAGGGAAGATGTGTAGGTTTTTGCTCATTCGAGCCGGGGCTTCTTGTATTTCCTTGGCTCTCGGATGTCGTACTGGCCGAGTCTTCTAACTATGGCGTTGTCTTCTACCTCACGGGCTTGTTTGTAGAATTTGCCACCTCACTGCCGGAAGATTTCTTGTAGAGTCGCACTACCGGTGGTAGCGTGTATGTGTGCATTGTTAGTTTGGGTGTTCACACCTAAGATACACCTAAGTACTTTGTTTTGCACTACTTGTAGAGTATCTAGCACTGAATCGGAAGCATACCCCCACGCCTCGCATCCGTATACTAGAATAGGTTGTACTAAGCTTTTGAACAGCAGCAGCTTGATGTTGTTTTCCAGCACTGGGCTCTTGAACAGGCCGTAATTTGCAATGAAGGCCCCCATTGCCTTTTTCCTTGTGTAGACTACGTGCTCCTTCCATGTGAGTCTGGAATCTAACATCACCCCGAGGTATTTCATTGACTTCTTGTAGGGGATAGCCTCCTCCAACACTACAAGCTGGGGCGGGGCTTGGGGTCTCCTCTTCGCAATTATCATGGCTGTCGATTTCTCTGCGTTGACCTTTATCCTCCATTTTTCCAGCCAACTGCTAAACTCGTCGAGGTACCGCTGCAGGCGGAGATGAGCGTACTTCACGTTCCTGTTGGCAATGTAGAACAGAGTATCATCTGCGAAGAGCCGAGTCTTGATCATCGGGTCCGTGGGGATGTCAGCAACATACACAGTGTATAGGAACGGTGAGAGTGCCGACCCCTGCGGCACCCCCGCCCTGATACTATGAAGAGGCGACCTTTTACCTTCCATCTTGACTTGAAAGTGTCATCCAGTTAGAAAGCTCTTGATTAGATGTACATAAACCCTTGGGAAATTGGCCTGGATCAATTTGTAAATAAGGCCGGCGTGCCAGACCTTATCAAACGCCTTCTCTACATCCATGAGTACAGCTAGCGTGATTTCCCTTTGATTAAAGCTCTCTGTCGTGTCCTCCACTAGGCTCAGGACTGGGTGTACCGTTGAATGACGGTTCCGAAATCCAAATTGGATGTCGGGGACAATTCGATGATCTCTCCCGAAGGCTTTCAATCGCTGCAGAATGATTTTCTCAAATAGTTTTCCTACACTGCTAAGCAGACTGATGGGCCGCCTGTTATGCGGGAATTTGCAGTCCTTGCCTGGTTTGGGCAATGAAACGACGTCGGCAACCTTCCACGCCTCCGGGAAGTAACCTGCCAGTAATGCCGCTGAAAACATTCTTGTTAAGAGCTGGATTACACATTCCGGAACGTGTCGCAACATCTCGTTCGAGACCCTGTCGTGACTTGCCGCTTTCCGTAGCTTCAGCTTTTCCACCTGGCGGGTGACTTCATTTCTGGTGATAGGGGGCGGTAGCTCTATAACAGGATCTGCTAGGTATACCCCAACCGCTCTTTTTACTGTCCTGGTAAACTCTTCATCTTGGGGCTCTGAGTTAGCCTTGAACTGGTCTTCAAGAGATTCCGCAATGGCCTCTGCCTTGGCCTCGCCCCGGTATTCCAACCCCCTCCTTCCGTGGATGACCGTGGTCCCTGCCTTTCCTTTCGTACCTTTGAGCTGTCTCGTCACCTTCCACACGTTGGCATCCCCAGCCAAAGTGTTCGCTACATACTCATTCCAGTTGGTGATCTTCAGAGCTTTAGCCTTTCTACGCACAAGGGCTCTTAGCCTACTGCTCGATGCCTCGGGTTCCGGTGATGCTGCCATTCCCTGCGCGCTTCCCTCTTCAGGGCTATCAAGTAACTCAGCTCCGGGTCGTCCCTCTTCAACAAAACCGGTGGCGTCTCGAATACAGTTGTCTCTCGGTATGCCTCGAGTAATGTGGCTGTCAGAAGAGTGATGGAACTGTCCACTTCTTCCGGGGAGTTTACCTCCATGTTCAACGGAACTGCATCCGTCAATACCCGCCGATACTCGTCCCAGTCACTCCTGGGGATCTTCCTCCTAAGGTACGACAATCTTGGGTTTGTCTTCAGGGCTATCCTTCCGAAGACCGGGAGATGGTCGGAGTCAAGTTCGTTTAAGGCTTCGAGTTCTTCCGGAAGCGTATCTAGATCCGTCAGGACGACATCCAGAACATCGGGAAGATTCCTGTAATTGGATGGGTAGAACGTCGGCTCGTTAGTCGCCAGGACTGTGTAGTTCTTGATTGCTGCCTGGCCAGCCAGTGTCCGACCTGCCTGATTGGACACGCGACTGTTCCAACTCGTATGTTTACAGTTAAGATCTCCCGCTACGAGGAAATCCTTTTTTGACGTGATCCTATCTAGGTCATCGATGGTGAATGGGACCGCAGGGCTTCTGTAGACAGCGGTAAACACTATCTGTTTCTTCCCTGTGGGAATAGCTATCGAAGTGGATTCAATATAGTCTATAGCCGGTAAAGTCGTTTGATAATGTACAAGGTTACTGTGCCCCAACACGGCTGTGCCCCCTCCCCGGCCAGCTGTCCTATCGTTGCGATACATCTCGTATCCGCAGAACCGCATCTTCTTCTGTTCCGATAGGTGGGTCTCACAGATCAATGCTACATCGACTCCATACGTCCCCAGAAGTTGTCGAAACTCATGTTCTTGTTGGGCTATGCCATTAGCGTTCCAAAACAGTATGTTCAATGACTCTTCTACACCTCTTCCCTGATCAGTTGCCATCGCAGAAGAATTCGGTTGCAGCTTCCAGAAGAAGCATTACTTTTGTTGTCTTGTCTGGAGCATTCTTCAGCCGTACGAGGTACTTCCTAAGGAGTTGGAGTAAGCCCACCACGTTGATTTCCTTGAGAATTTGGAGAAGGTCCTTCAAGTCCGAGGATTCTTCCGTGGAACGGTTTTCTTGTTTGTCCTTCTTGGCAAGCTTCTTGACGACCCCACTGTAAGATTGTTGATTCAATCCCACATATGCTGCTGATGTTGGTTGGCTAGCAGAAGATTGCTGGCCAGTTGAGGGTTTGCAATTCCCAGCCACGCGGGCAGCAGGGCTAGCCACTTTACTTTACCCCTCTTTTTTCTTTTCTGACACCTGGTTTTTCTTCTCCAGCTCTCGTAGATAAATAGGGCAGTTGCGGTAATTTGCTGCATGCTGTCCCTTACAGTTTACGCATTGTGCTGGCGTTATTTTCTCTTTTTTCTGGCACTCTACCGTCAGGTGACCTCCTAGACACTTGACGCAGCGTGGTTTTTGGGCACAGTAGTTTTTAGAGTGTCCAAAATGTTGGCAGCGGTGGCACTGAAGAATTGTACTCTGTGAAGCACGATACTCCTCAATCTTGACTACAGTATGATTGATGACCGGTACCTTAAAGACCTCACCCACCCCTTCTGTCCTCGCCAAGGTGCAGACAAATATCGGTAGGGGTCTCGGTGTCCCGGATTGTGGAGATGATTTCGAGTATAACTGTCTCACATCGGTCGGCGTGAATCCCTTGTTCTCAATTTCCGCCTTTATGTCTGAGCTGGGCATACTTGCATGAAGGCCCTTGATAACAGCCTTGAAGGGCTTTTACTTGGAAAGTACATACGTAAAGTGTTCTAACGTGTTTTGTTTGAGTAGCTTTAACAGGGCGGAGTAATCCCTGAAGGAGGTCGTGACCACCTTAATCCCCTGTGCAATATAATACACCTTGTAATCGTTTTGCAAGCCGCTGTTTAGGAGCTTTATAACATTGTTGTATTGTGTCGCGTTAGTTACGACCACCGGAGGGGTATACGCCGCGGGGGGAACTTTCCTTCATGACTACACTTGGTTGCCCCGTTTGACTGTTCGCTGTTTCATCCTGTAGGCTAGACAAGCTAGCAAACTTATTGTTCCCTTTTATAGCCTTCGACTGCAGAACTTCCTGTCCCGGCCTGTTCCTGAGCTTCCGCTTGAGTCCAAAGACTGGCTCAAAGGTTTTCTCGGTTTCTATTGATAGTATTGGATTGGTGTTGGATGGACCCCCTTCCTGGCCTTGGTCCTCCATTTCTTCATCGTCCGTTCCTTCAACGTCTACATCCGAGTCGGAGGACATTCCCTCCTCTTGACGCGTCCCTTGCGATATACCACTCTAACCGAATTCAGTCGCACGGAATATATCGCCAAATAAACAAAATAAACCTGATTCCACTCGACGTTGTAAAAACAAAAACGCACTCGACTGCACTGGCACTGGCTCACACTGGCACTCACTGACATGAGATGCACGAGTTTTTATAAATATATATACAGTAGGCTCGCAACCATCCAGTTTAATATGGCGATTGGCTGGTCTAGATAGAAAAAAAACCTGGATAGGCCATATCTTGTGCAGTCAACACCCACAATGTGTGATAACTCTATATTAGTAGCATTTCATAGCATATTTAAATTTGTGTTTATCGATTTTGCCTACTTTTCAAACCAAGATTTAAATATGTTTGGGAATAGGGGCATATTTTTAAGGCGCTGACGATCGAAAAGTACTGCACAATATTAAAATCAACAGTTTCTTACACTTGATTTGTGGATTCAAATTACTGTAGCAAATACAATACTGTAATTACATTAGTACCCTGGCCGGATAGTATGGAGAGCCGGATAGCCGGGGGATGGACAGATTTTTTTTCACTTTCCCATTCTCAGATCTTAATTACATCTTCCTGAGTTTTCCACGAAAAAAATATTTGTTTTAAACCACGAGTTCTAAATGTACGTTCTTAAAGATACGAATCAAGATAAAATATGACTAATTCTAAATTAGCTCCCCTTAACGACTTTGCCTACTTGGTGAACTTAAGGTTGTTTTGTGAAGTGGTCTACTTCCTAACTTGACGCACCTAAGCAGTCTAAGCACTATCACACTTAGACACCAATGTACGAGATAGAAATAGAGGGAAGAAAATTATATGTTTACTCTGTGAGGCTTTTTCTTAACCTGCACTAGGTAGCAGATTCCTATGCACCAAATTTGTTTTAAATAGGCAGGCAAATAAACATTAAGGCCCTTAGCCCTGTCGAGTGCAAGTCTAAAACATATTTGTGGGATGGTGGGCGGGAGGGTGAAAGGCGTGGCGTGGCTTCACAACCGACCAAAGTATCCTTCCGCGCCAATAAGAACAGATGGATCACGGAAAACGTAGATGGCGCTAGCTACCGGACAGATCTTGCGGAAAAATAATACTTTTAGAAATATCAGTTTTCTCGAGAACAAGTGAAATTTGTGAAGTAATATTTTCAACACCCCTTATAAGATAATGTATCAATGTTTATTAGGTGTTATATTTTCTTATTTTTTGTTATGCAGCTGGCAGTTTTCTATTGAAAAATGTCATATTTATCGATATTTGATCACTGTTAAAATTATAGAGGAGTTTTGTATTTAAATAGCATAAAATAATCAACATGCTTCTATTCTTGAACAAACCGTTTACGAAAAGAAAATTGCAAAACAATAAAAATTCTTGAAGATACCTGTTTGTTCCCATAGCTCTGCATTTCCACGCCAAATGAAAAGGGCCAATCGCCTTAAAAATATGGGATTTTAATACCCAAATAGAAACAAGCAAACTCTATGATTATTAATAAGACTTGATTTTACTACAAGTGCCTATAGCCTTTTTTATTGCAAGACTACCCGTTTAGGCTATATATATGTGTACTAATTACTCTAATGTGCTATCCATTTGGAAGGTTGAATTTAGAGTAAGTGTACCCGTATTTTCGTGGAGGGAGAGTTTAAAATTATTTAAGAAAAACAACCTTCAGTAAACTCGACCGGGATCAAACCCCGATCTCTATATTGCGAAAGAGTATCACCTTAGACAATGAGGCCACTGAAGCAGGTTGTATTACTAGTGCTATTTTATATTTATAATATTTTTCAAAATTGACATCTGCAAATCACATGACTTGACGTAAAACTACGTGAAAGTAGAATTATTATATTAGTATTATAGTAGTATTATGAAAATATGATTTTATCTGGGTGTTAATAGTGCGTGCGTGCATATGTGGGCATATTTCCTCTTAAATTCTATCTTGCTTATTCCTATCCTCCTAGCGTGGTTAATGTATAATCTAAACGGGTTCTAAGACGTGGTGAAAAAAGTCCCAGGTTTCATGAGACACAAACACTACTTATATAGACTTATTGCTCTAGTCTTGGTATACACGATCAAACCACAATTTATTAGGAGACGATTAAGATTAAAACCCTCTTCTTAGCTGGAAAATAAATCTGGTCTCTTATCTTAATTCTCAGCTTAACAAGCGGAACCAATAGCCTTGTAACTCTACGAGCCACTAAATTACATTGAAACCAAATCGAATAAAAGAGTTGATGTTTTTATTTCTTCAAAGGTGTGAAAAACTACAATTGTCTTGTGAGTTAATTTACGAGACTCTCATAAGATATGCAATACAAATAAACAGTGCCGTGTCATGGAGTAGTTTCCAGGGGAAGCAGAGTTAGTTAAACATGCAGGCTTACCTATGCATTTCCTATGTGAAGTGTTATGGACCGAGCGAAATGAGGTTCTTTTTTAACTTGGCCATTTGCCCTTTAACCTGTGTGTATCTGTCTAGATATTCGTAAAAAGATAGCTGCCAAATTCGTGGACCAATTTTAACGAAATTTATCAGGGATATTCTTCGATCATATACAGAAATATATATGGATTTTATCTCTAGTGATCCGTTTTAAGATGGCAGCCCCTCAAAAAATGTTTTTGT
Organism: Timema poppense; assembly: GCA_902141375.1. Classification (NCBI taxonomy): domain Eukaryota; kingdom Metazoa; phylum Arthropoda; class Insecta; order Phasmatodea; family Timematidae; genus Timema; species Timema poppense. The sequence goes on from CABFOV010003534.1 coordinate 40,341, forward strand.
CTGTTTGTTTATTTAAAGATTAATGCCAAATACGATGACCAATTTCAACAAAATTCGGAAATAAATTTTTTAGTCCAAGCCAAATAATGCAAGTACACAGTTTTTCAAATTTTTATTTGAATTCTTCATAACCGCGTTTTAATGTTCATTTGGGCTTTACACCTATATATATTACTCTAAAGTGTTAGGGATGAGTAAGTTTGAATTTATAGGACGTGTACCCATATTTGTGTGGAGGGAAAGGTTGAAAAAACAAAAAGTAATAAACATTTAACAAGTTTTTTTTAGTACCACATCTTACTACCTGTTTGGGTTATACGATTACGTAATAATCACGTGAATATATTTAAAGATTAGCAAGGTTATATTTAGAGAACGTGTACTTGCATTTTTTTGGAGAGAGAGAGAGAGAGAGAGTGGAAACCCATTAATGGAAACCACCCTCCATACACTCGACTGAGATTCAAACCTCGATCTCACCGTCATTTGCAGGTTAGTCAACTGTTAGAGTAATGCCTTAGACTATGCTGCCACAAAGCGGGTATTTAACCAATTGAAATTTCAATGTCTAAAAATATGTAAATTAATCAACCTTGATTTTATAAAAAGTTAGATACTAACGTCAATAGAAATTAATCATTAAGAGAACGTGATGATCGAAATGTACTATAACTCAAAGTTGGAGAATGCTGGACGATTAACGTTAAAGAGAAAGGTAATCAATTTATGTTGAAAGTATAAGAGGATTATGTTACTTATTTGTCAATTATCCCTTATTCCATGATTATAACAGGTGAGATTGCCTACTTTTAGATTTCAGTTATTTAAAGAAGCGGGTAGCATCTTAACTTGACGTACCTAAGCAATTTAAGTCCTATCACACTTGGGGCGGGTCTTATGACTCCTGGATGAATATTAATTTGTTAGATAAATATTTATCTCTGGTGGATAAGTTAAAAGTGCGTCTTATGACTGCCAGATAAAATGTATTTATCCATCACATTTTTTATCGGGAGGTTCAAGTACCTGATAACTTATCTTGAATTTAAAATGGTTGTTGTGGGTGACCTGGTGGTCTAGGGGTAAGGTGTCAGACTTCTGTGCAGGGCTCCGGGGTTCAATCCTCGGTCCCGACCCAAATTTATCTGATTACCAAACCCTTCCTTCACTTCTGACAAGACGTGTATTAATCACAACTTGTGAATGTGGGGAATGCCAGGTCTCCACCGTGGTTCGGATTCTACGTTAAACTGTAGGTCCTCCATTTCATCTCACAATCACCCTACCATTACACATTAGCGTAAGTGCGTATAACCCGAACGGGTAGTAAGACGCGGTGCTAATATTATTAATAATAATAATATATAAAAAAATGGTCAAAATAAATCAAATATTGCTTCAGTACAAACAAGAAGATTATTTTTTTTCATATGCTGGTATCAACGGTTTTATGAATATCTGTCGAGTGTCGAAGGTGTACTGGAATTTAATGACAACTTTTTCTATCCATTTAAAAAGTTTGCAATCTAATGCAGCTATACTCATGACATATATTCAACAATTGTTGAGGTTAGCATGTGAATAAAATGGAAGTCTATGTTTGAACTGAAACAATATTTGATTTATTTTTGTTTAAAAGAACTGTTTTTTCTAAAAAAAACTGCAATAAAACTGAACTTTTATCGCGTTTCCTACATCCCCAATCTAAGAATTGTTTTTTTAAATATCAACTATATAAAACTTGTCGAATAAAACGTAAATACATCGATATTGGAAATACTATCTTGACTTGCCATGACGTCACAGGTAGAGACCATCGTTAATGTAGACCCGATGAATTTAAAATTACGTTCCGCAACTAATGTGCTTAGGTTTACATTTCTCGATCACCCTTTTCAATTGTTGGTTTAAGACGGAGTGAAAGCTTGACTTGCCCTTCCTTCCCAGAAATACGACGTGGATAGAATGAAGAATGGGAAAAGGAGAAGACCAAGGAAGTGGGAAAGTGTAAAAAACAAAGAACACCTTAAAGGATGTAGACCGGAGGGAAAGGAGTCTTTATTTCGGATAAAGCAAACTGAGAAAACGGATAAATAAAAGGAAAAATAATCAAACATCTTGGTTTGTATAGAACGAAAATATTACAATTCTTTCCTTTTTGCACCACGTTCGAAGTTGAATTTTTACCTGGGTTATGCTAATGGAATAGGGATGAGGAAGGGAGAATTCAAGAATAAATGTATCCGCGTTTACAGAAAGGAACAGTAGGTCTTTAGGCAAAAACACTTTCAGTACACCCAATTTGGATTTTAACCTTAATATTTAAATCAGATCTAGTCCAGTCTAACACAAGGGTGACGTGTTGTATCACGTGACTGCTGATTTGGAGGTTTATAAGTCAATTAATTAGAAAACTTTACAAGGGTCACATGGTCTAAGGTGTAACTCTAGTGTTAGACTAATCAGCTGATGATAGGGAGATTGGAGTTCGAATCTTGGTCGGGTCTACTAAAGGTAGTTTTTCCTAAATGGTTTCCCAATCCCCCTCCAGCCAAATGCGGGTAGTCTACTTTCAAAATATAAGGCCTCGTGGTTTAGTAGTCAGTGCACCCTGACTACAAGCTTAGGGGTCCCGAGTTTGATTCCCAGCTGGTAGCATAGGTATTTTTTTCTGAAAGTTTAAAAGTGACACCTGGACACCGGAATCGTGTCTAGGACCCCTAGGTATTTTTTATTGAAAGGGATATTACCCCAATGGTCTCGAGGGTTTTGTTGGTCAGGCTTAAGTTAGGTTTAATTGTTTCCACTTGCTCCACAGCCTCATACTCACTATCGCCCTCATACTCCCTATCACCATCACCTCATCTCATCGGGACATGGAAAGAGCCTCCACGGAAAGGATGTACAATTAATACATTCGGGCGTCCCCTGGGCAACGGTACATTAGTACGGGCTAATAGTTCCACAAACTGGGCTATGAATGATGTAATCCAGAAGCACATGAGTAATTATAGTACTATAAAGCCACAGGGATGACTCACTCACTGACATTAATATTTACCCACTTCCAAATAAGCTAGAAACTTGAAATTTGGATTTTAGCCTGTAACCGGCGGGAAAATTCCAAAAAGTTAGATGTTTAATTTTTAACCGCAGAAAAAAATTCAAAATGTCAGAGCAACTTTAAAGTCGGTGCGAACCTTTCTTTGGTGGTCTCTTGTGGCTAAATGGTAATACCTATCAAAAAACGGCTCTGGAATTACATTAGTTTACATCCACCTTCAAATAAAACACACGGGGGGTTTGGGGGTGGAGCCCCCAACGAGAAAAGCGAGTATTACCCCCAGAATGTTTCTTTCCTCATCCACAACCATTAAAGTGTATTTATATATGCGTATAGTCTGAAATGGTAATGAGAAGCGATGATAAAAATAAATTTCATGATATAACAAATGAAGTAGCAAATACGAATTATTCACCACCATTCACAATCTCATTGTTTTCACTCTCGTTTTGTGAATATTTAATGTCACAAAGAAAAAAAATCCTTTATTTGAGGTATTTAACGTGCACTTTCTGAACTGACTGATTATATCATCACAGGACTTATAAACTAATATAATTCTAGAACAGACACACCATCTAGCCTGCAGCAGTTAGTTGATTACTATGAAAAAGGAAACTCTCATTTTACCAATGATACATTTTTTGGTATAAATGGAATTGAACCCCTGACCTTTATTTTAATAAACAGACGCGCTACTAACTGAACTAAGATGTCGGACCAAATGACCAAAAAGTCACAGAGTAGTTTATGTACGCATTAAATTAAATCTTAATCTTTATTTAGAAGCAGTTCAGCTTTTTTTTTAAACTTTGAATGCATCTAGAAAATACCCTTTATTCAAACGATTTAAAAAAACAACTAAAAGTTTTAGTTTTACTTGGAAGACAGGGAACTCGCTGATCAATTCCCTAATGTAAAGGAACCTGCATAACTTCTACCGATTTATATTTATTTAAAACATCGCTGACCCGAGCTACTACCATTTCAAGAATATTCTTTCTAATATTTCGACAGTAGTTAGCATGATAGAAAGTCTTTAATACGGTAATAGTTGGCTTTTGGTTAATTCAATAAATAACTAAGAACGGAGATATATTTCGATCGTACTTGGCAATAGAAAAAACACTTCTCACGCAGCTCAAAAACAGGTGTCCTAAGAGCCCGTCTCACCCCACAGTTAACACTTAGATTAGGTAGGCAATACAGCTTGAACCAGACGTCTTAAGCGTCCGTCTCACCCCACAGATAACACCTATCTTAGGTAGGTAGTACAGCTAGAACCAGACGTCTTGAGAGCCCGTCTCACCCCACAGTTAACACTTAGCTTAGCTAGGTAGACAATACAGTTTGAACCAGATGTCTTAAGCGTCCGTCTCACCCCACAGTTAACATTTAGCTTAGCTAGGTAGGCAATACAGCTTGAACCAGACGTCTTAAGCATCCGTCTCAACCCACAGTTAACACCTAGCTTAGGTAGACAATACAGCTAGAACCAAACGTCTTGAGAGCCCGTCTCAGTCCATGGATAACACATAGGCTATGGTCAATTTCACAAGCAATTGGATTATCTGATGACTGAAAGATCAGGGCTAAACTTCTAGTAAGGTTTACTAAGGGTATTTTTTCCTTAACGGTTTACCACTCTACCTCCACATAAATGTGATTACACCTACTATAAATGAAGCTTTCCTCACCCGTAACACACTAGAGTAATTAAGTAATATTCGTACAGCCTGAATGGGTAGTAAGAGACGCGGTGCTAAAAACATAAAACACAAAAAGCAATTTACCAGCCCCAATATAATTTTCTTGAAGAAACAAAATTATTTTTGAGTAATCCTCGAATATCCTTCGATGAATACGAGAACTCAAAGACACTAAAGTCTTTCCTCTATATATCTCCTGCCTCAACCCTTTATTTAAGACGATGCTCCATCCCAGATCCTCCAAGTGTGAGACTGATAAGGGGTTTCCTGGGCGTAGGATATCCAAGGGAAAGACACAAGGGAAATTAACACTAGGAATAGAGGGGGGAAAAAATACTTGTGAGCTTTTGGTGGTGAAGGGCTAGCCGCCCCCCCCCCTCCCCCCTTCCTTCCTCTTACCATTTGAAACGGTGTCAGTATTCCCAGGACATTGAGAGCTAAACACTGTGGCTTTGAATTCAAAACAGTTTAGCAAGGATTCCAATTGGTAATTTGTTTTTATTGAGGCGGATTTACTTAGTAAGAATTGTGGATGGGGGTGGGAAATTTTAAAATTAACTCTTTAATTTATGTTTCGTCAGAATCTCTACGAGTCGGTTTCAGTGGCCGCATAGTCTGTCACACTCTCGCAATATAATAGACTGTCAATTACTGAGATATTGAGGCTCGAATTCCGTTCGGATGTACTGAGGGCGGTTTATCCTAAATGGTTGTCCACTCTCACTCCATGCAAATGATGGTACAATTCCTCTAAATTCAACCTCACTCATCCCTAACTCATCGACGTAATTAGTACAGATGCGTATAACCTGAATATATAAGTTAAAAGTTGCAATTTTTCTCCGTGAAGATTAAAAAAATCCGCATGTTTTTGTTAACCATTAAGAGCTAAATTGCCGGGAAACGATGTGCAACTGATAAAGGAGCTATTAATGGATTATTATTAATCGAATTATGTCATTTAATAGGGGAGAAATAGGTGGGGGTTAGCAACATAAATTGTATTGTCCTTTGTATTTTCCTCTTCCTCTGTTTGTTCTCCTACAGCAGGACTGATCTACCCAGGATCATTATAAACTTCCTTGCTTTCTGAGGTTTAGGAATTTCTGCTTGACTATTTTATCTCCTTAAATTTTCCTAAAAAGGATTTTAAATATTTCCACGTCATTTATTTCTAAGCTCATCATTACTTCTCAGATCGGTGCTATGTAAAATGATGCGTTCCTTTAGATTTACGTAATTTAGTATTATAGAGTATAGAGTGTACTTCAGTTTGAGCAACGAATGAGGCTCTTTTCCCGATTAAGAAATCCACCAATGAGAATAGGTGTACGAATATTCCATCTACACCGCATCCGAACTAGATAACATACTTTTTTTTTCCATTGACTTTTTCATTGAACAAATTTTATGTAGTTGTTTCCCTAAAGGTAAAGCAAATGGTGGCATCAGTATAGCCCTAAAGCGTGTCCGCAATTTGCCGCTACGTCCTAACTGGGGATCCCGTCTGATTCATGACTAGACGCAAGAGAGAAAGAGAAAAAAGAGAGAGAAAAGTTCACCTTTACTACGGCATATCGAAAAAAAAAGGTTATCACGTTAAACTTCACGTTTTCTAACTTTTTTTTTTCATTTTCTCCCATTAACTGGAATATCCTATAAATTGTGTCCAATATATTTTATTTTATTCATACGCTTTATATTGCATGTATCGACTATTACTGGTGTAAGCTATCTTATCTTAGGAAACAGGACGAGAAAAATAAATTCAGGAGGTAAGGGGAAGTGGTTAAGAATTTACAACTATATTCATTGGAAGAGAAAATGGATGTGAACAGCACACGACTATCCGATATACAATACAGAGCATTTGGTTTAGATTAAGGCACAACAATTTTAGTTCTTATCTTGTCTGTCTTTTAGGATTTTTTTTATTGATAAAATTATAATTAATTATTATTGTGGTTATAGAATAAAAAAACATACTTAGTGCCCTTTTAAGACACAGTGTGGTGTCACATAACTTCACCCTTTCACGTGAACGACCACACAAAAGCCACACACAAATAATTAGGCTAAATCAGTGCTACGGTGGATATCAAATTGTCGAAGACTCCAACCATTTTAACACCAGTGGATCGCCAACAACTTTCTCACTTGTGAAAATTCTCGTTCCATCACAGGGGTGCCCTTTTATACAGGCATCTCTTGAACGCGCGACAAGCGTGACGCACCTCCTAGGCGTTTGTTTATATACAAGCAACATTATGTCGTGCGTTATGAAAAGGGTGAGAGGAAATTAAAAACCGAGGCCAGACTTGGCAGTCTTTTCTTTTTTAACATCCGTGATTGATCCGTGCGTTATCATTCTCACATCCCATTTTAAGAACAAATAAAGCGGTAGACAATAAATACCCAACAACGAATAAAAAACTCACTACCTGCTACATAAGTACATTGATACTGAGATACACTGAGGTACCAACACAAATGGCGTAGCCTTAGAGAATAGTTGTCCTGCAGTCTCGCCAACAAGGTGACACAAAAGTTGACGCCTGTTTAAATGCCCAAGTGAATACAATGTATCTTGGATCGCCATGAGTCATTTTTACTTGGCGGTCCTTAGATCAGTGGTTTTCTAAAGTTGGTCCACTGAAAAATTATTGAAACATTTGCTGCCTTTTTATACAACATACCAGTGTGAACAAGCTTTTCCAACACTGTGCTACATGAAAAACAAGTATAGAAATAGACTTTACATGCATTCGGATTATTGAGTCAAAGCGTTTAGTCTTCAACCTTATCTTCAAGAAGTGATGAAAAAAAGAATAGGTTTCATTTTTTGTATTAACTATTACCATTACATTCATTATTATTACAACTAGAATTAGTGTAACAATAAAAGTATGTAACAATACATTCGACTTTGATTTACTGTGCCAAATTCCCAGTTTTGTAGGTTTTCTAACATGAATTATTAATATGGGAAGGATGGTGTTATTTTCTATACATAGAATAGTTTAGATTCTAATG
>CABFOV010003534.1:48151-64397 GCA_902141375.1 Timema poppense
GGTCCTTGAATTATAGGTAATTGGGAACCACTGCTCTAGATTACGAAGATACACTTTTCAGATCGTAGCGACATAAATGACACGTGAGAGAGTACAAAAGCACTAATTGTCTTCTATATATTTAGAGAACGCTCGCCGCCGTGTCGTCACTCTTCGCACGTCACGAAACACCTGTATAAAAGGGCCCTATTAAAATACAGATTCTGCTACGCGTGATTGGAACCTCCACACTATGGCGCGCCACTCGCGAGACACATAATTTGTGGCCTAACACGTCTGAAAGGTTTCATTTATTGCAATGGTTTTGCTGTGTCTCTAAAAGTGTGCCGTGAGATTGGGCACTTTGGCTACTTTTCGTGTTCAACATTTATAAATATCAACTTTAACTATGTATAATTATTTTAAACGTGAAGTGATTCCTTTATACATTAGAGTTCTATCAAACCAATTTTCATTATTAATGTTTTTAATGAACACTTATATGTCCAAAGTAAAAAATAAAAACGCTATTTCAGAACAATACCATTTATTATAACAGTAAATTCTCGAGTTCATCCAAACAGATTTAAAAAAAATTGATTATTATAATATCAAATTTTACCAATTTTCAGTAGCAAAGCAGCAAATCCACTTTCCCTCCGCGCAACAAATGAATTATTACCTTTTTAAAAGTATTAAAACTCTCTATCAAAGGTGAGAGATGTAAATCACATAACTTGACTTCTTATTCTTATTATTATTACTATGACTATTATTAGGCGTTCTGTCTTACGATAGGTCAATTCCTTTTGTCAGTTAACTTAGACTGCCAATGCGCCCTGACCTCTGCCTCCTCCTTCAGCGCCCAGCATTTTCTTATTTCATTCAAGTCTTCTAATATTTGAATATTCCTTCTTCCTAAGCTCCTTTTTTCCTCAACCTTTCTTTGTATGAAGACATGCAAAAGGCAGTTCTTCCTTAGGATTTGTCCGATCCAGTTTGCTCTGCACCGAAGAATCACATCCAAAATGATTCTCTACTCACCCCCTTAATAGGATTTCTTCATTTGTCACCTGTCTTTCCACCTGATCTTCTAAAGTCTTCTCCAGCATCACATTTCAAAGCTCTCCAAGTATTTTTTTTTCGTGGTGACCTGTCGGTCTAGGGGTAAGGTGTCAGACTTCTATGCTGGCGGCCGGGGTTCAATCCCAGGTCCCGGCACAGATTTATCTGATTACCAAACCCTTCCTTCACCTCTGACAAGACATCTTGTTAATGTGGGGAATGCCAGGCCTCCACCGTGGTTCGGATTCCACGTTAAACTGTAGGTCCTTCATTTCATCTCACAATCACCCCACCATTACATATTATCGTAAGTGCGTATAACCCGAACGGGTAGTAAGACGCGGTGCTAATAATAATAATAATATTTCTTTTTCATCTTCCTGAGAGTCCAAGTTTCTTCTCCTTACAGTGCAATGCTCCACCTTCAAATGTAAATTCCATCAGTTTCTTCTTCAGTTCCAAACTCAACTTGCTGGTCAGCAGTAATTTCTTCTTGTCGAAAGCTTCTTTGGCCCTGGCGATCCTCGACCTAGTTTCCTTGGTGCAGTGGGCATCCTTTGTCAACAGACTTCACAGGTACTTGAACTGTTCTGTGTTTACAAATCCTGGTTTCCAATTTTGATATTAAACAGGTAATTACAAAGTCTGGACCTTCATTTTTATCCTGATCAAGAGATCCAAAAGAAAGGGGATTGTCAACCCTAAGATATATTCAATGTGAAAAAAAAGTAATGTTGATATAGCAAACTTAAAATCTTTTTAAATAGCCTAATTATATAGTAGCTAGTTTATGAAGAAATTCAAACTGGAAACTTGACATAAATTACAATTAAGGGATTAAATACTTAAAAAGAGTTTTACTAAATTACTATGGTCTATTTTGATGAAATTAAAATAAGTAATCAAAGCGGTTTGGACAGATTGAATGACACATTTTAGGTACGGTACGTATTGTTTTTTTTAACAAGGTGTCTCACTACCCTTTCAGGTTAAAACCTTACGTAAAAATTAAGCTAATGGTTTTAGGAGACGGCCAGACTGAGCGAGTGACTAAACTATAAAATAGAACACATTGGTTGTAATGTGAGTTGGCCAGACTGGAGCGAGCGAGCGCTCGAGCCGGTACAGTCTAGTTTACAGGCGCTAGGCAATATTATTTGTATGTTGGTTCATTGAGTGTTAGGAAAACTTCTCAATTTGACATTTTCATTATTATCGATAGTCTAACACTCTTGCTACTAACAGCATCATTTAATTGGTAAGATCATAAACCATACCTATATATATAATATACAGGAGATGCAGCTATTATGAAATAGTCGGGCAATATGAAATACCATTTTTTCTCATATGTTAAGTGTCATAATCTATCATTAACTATTTCAACTACTACAGAAAACAGTTTTGAACAATTAGTGTCGCCATCACTTCGACTGATCAACTGATTATTTTGTGAAAGACTACTATTCCATAATGTCCACACATTTTTCAATTATTTGGCAAGTGATTTATTTTGTCAAAGTAAGCTTAAACATTTTTCCTGACACCTAAGAAATCTATTAAGAGAACAATGTAACCTAATACAATATATTTGTTTATTATATTTTAATAATTAATTATTAAAACTGTCCTATTAATTAGTTTTAATAATTTGTTATTGAAACTGATTTATTAATTAGTTAGTTTTTATTATAATGTATTATTTCAATGATTTGTTATTATTATTATATTGTTTTACACATATTATTTTTATGTTTTTTTACACTTTATTATGAAATATTTGTTAGTTTTAGTAAATAAAATTATTTTTTATATAAAATGTGTAGTATTACATACTGCCCTCATTTGTTACATATCTCTTTTAAGTGCTCCTACAGGACATTAAAGTTATAAATTTTGCTTTAAACACTAAAAAAATCTAAAAACATATTAATTATAAGTTTAATATGGAACTCGATGGTAAACATGGTTTTACACATATATATGACTGATATGTTAGAATACTTCAATATTATACTCAAAGTAGGCTTTTACAAATAAGAATCACCATTAGCATAGATAGAGGATGAGAAACCCACAACAATAAATCCCTTGTCAAAAACCACCCTCAGTTCACTGAACCAAGAATTGAACCTTTGCCTCCTCGTCAACAACTATCATGAGCTATTTGCTAATCACGCGCTTGCTCACACGCTTGTCAGTCTGGCTGAACCCTTAGGGATTAGGAAGGTTAGCTTTACCTGAAGTTTACCCACATTTGCATGAAGGGAGAGTGGAAAATCATTTTGGAGGAACCACTTTCAGTACAACCAACCGAGATTCGAACCTCAATCCTCCCGCCATCGGCAGTCTAGTCTACTGTGAGAGTAGCGCCTTAGACCATGCAGCCACTGAAGCAGGTAGGTCCATATAGTTAAACACATGGCTACATGACGCGAAATTTGTTAGGAAACCATTAGTGTAATATTATTTTGACCAGCCCATTACAATATATAAATTAAATCACAATTGGAGTTTAAGAATGTTGTTTTCAAGTAGAAGCAATTATATGCTACCGTATATGGAAGAAGAAAATAGAGTTATATGGAAGAAAAATTAATTGTATTTAATATTACAATAAATGTGTATGTATTTGCTGACACTCCTCATTTAATTAAACTTGCTATCAATCACTTTATGGACAAAAACTTCGTTCTTCAAAGTATTGATATTATTGTTAAGAAAAATGTATTCAGGAAATAATAAACAAAGTGTTAAACTATATTAAACGTGTGACAACACTGACAAAGCTGCACTTAGATGTAAAATATTGCAATGGACAAAAAGTAATAACTGTGTAATTAGCTAATTCAGTTTTTCAAGCTATTATTTATCATTTTTAGTGAGGACTACTCCATCTAGATATCATATTCTGAAAATTGAAAAATGACACCTGGACACGAGAATCAAACCCGGAACCTTTGGCTTAATATGCCAATCCTCTTACCACTGACCTATCCGGGAATCGACCCGTGCTCAGGGTCATTCTTCACTCATATTTTAAGGCAGAGTCTATGATGGACGTGCGATTTTATCAAGACCACGAGCTATCAGATAACGTAGCCACCTTCCACTCGGTAGTTGGCTTAATGATGCCAATTGTACCAATATTATAATTGTAAGGGATTGCATATTTACGAATCAAATAGCCGAAGCTATTATTTATGCTTTTAAGTGAGGTTTACTCCATCTAGATATTATATTCTGAAAATTTAAAAATGACACCTGGACACGGGACGGGTTCGATTCCAGTGTCCAGGTGTCATTTTTCAATTTTCATAATATTATACATACAGGTTGGGGCCAAAACAATTATATGATTAGTATCTTGAAATTTAAGAGTTTAATTGAAAAGTAAATATTCATTAGCTAAATAAAAGCAAATTACATACTACACTTTTTAAAGATAATGTCACTAAGGTGAGCTCCACCGGACGTCAGACAAACCTCAGCACGTTGTTCATCACTTTCTTTAGCATAGATCGTCTCATTGTTTCCGCCCTATCCGGTGTTACGCCCTCTATGATACCTTATAGTAATAGGCCACTAAAATACTACAAGGAAGAGAGGGAGTAAGCTAACATACAAAATAATCGAAAACAGCATTAGCCAGAGTTAAAAATGAGAATAATAGTTTATTGAAAATTATGACAACAATAATTCACGTGGCCTTAAGGGTCAACCTGTAGCTGTAGTTGGAAAACATTGTACAATAGATAATTTCAACGAGAAACAAAAGAATAACAGGATTTATCTATAATATATTATTATGTGTGTAGACACGCGGGCACATTTTTAAAAACGAGCTTGGTTAGTGTAAAATAAAGTGTGTAGTCTACTTTCTTGAGGTTACTTCCTAAATTTGCTTGAAATAGTTGCAAATTCAATGTACTGTAAGTTTAATATATTTTAATTTGTATGTTCCTATTTTTCATTTTCATATATATAAGGTATTTGACGTATTCTTCCTGAAACAACTGATTATATCAACACATGACTTATAGATATACTTAATCCTAGAACAGACACAAACTCCATCCCCCGTCCGTTAATTCATCACTATGAAAGAAGAACCCCACATTTTACCAATGATACATTTTTCATCCGCCCCGGCGGCGGCGTAGTTGCCTACCGCGATAGTTTCTTGTTGAGCTTGACTGCCGAGGATGTGGAGATATAGGTTCGAATCTTGATCGGGTGAACTGGGGTAGTTTTTCCTAAATTGGTTTCCACTCTCACTCCACGCAAATGTGGGTTCACTTCTCTAAATTCAAACTACACAATTCATAATCCATTAGCGTAATTAGTACTTAAGCGTATAGCCTGAACGGGTAATAAGACGTGGTGCCAATAGAAAAAAATAAACATTTTTTGGCCATGACAGGATTTGAACCCGGGAGCTTTGGCTCATCAGACAAATATGTTACCGACCTAACTAAGGTGTCGGTTTGTGCCCATATTGAAGCTGTTTGGTACCAGCCGATGATGTAATAGTTTATTGCATGTATATTATTATTATTATTATTAGCACCAGGTCTTACTAACCGTTTGGGTTGTACGTACTTACGTTAATGTGTAATGGTGGGGTGATTGTGAACTGAAATGGAGGACCTACAGTTTAACGTGAGATCCGAACAACGGTGGAGGCCTGGCATTCCACATATTCACAAGCTGTGATTAATACACGTCTTGTCAGAGGTGAAGGAAGAGTTTGGCAATCAATTGAATAATAGCTTAAAAGCTAGAAGATTCCATATGTATATCGTTAGGGTATTGCATAAATCACCGAAAATAATTTGGGTTGTGGTTTGAAGCTCAAGTTACAACAAAATCTTGTATACACCTATGTATAGACTACGATAAGTGCGTGAAGTTTCCTTGCTGCTATATTCCAGGTGACTTCATGAGCAGTAGCGAACGAAACTGGGCACAGCCCAACCCTGGGTGTACTGATGGTAGATCTTAAATGACTTTCCAATATCCCTCCACACAATGGTGGATACGCTTCACCTAGATCCAAGATTCATCATCCCTAACACAATAGCGTAATTAGTATAAACACGCGTCTAACCCTAATGAGTAGTAAGACGCGACGGTAAAAAAAAAAGGAGGACCATGAGCCCATCTACTTCCAATTGAAACCAATGTCCTTACTACCCTCCCCTTTACCTTCTCATAAAAATCAATGCTCTTCAGCCCTCTGACCTAAAAATATTAATACTCTCTGCTTCTCTCACTTTAATCAAATTCAATATCCTTCAACTTTATCCCCTCTTACATAATCCAAATCAATAGCATCTACACCAATACCTTCAATCAAAATCAATTCCAATTTCCCCTGTCAATTTTTACTTTAATACGCTACATCCCTCTTCCTCAAAGCTCAACACCGTCCCTCACCAATCAAAATCAACACCTTTCAACTCTTACCTTGAATTATAATCAACATCCTCCAGGCTTCTCTCCAGATTCAAATCAGTAAATTCCTTTCTTCTTTCAGACATAATCACTTCAATACCACAGTAAAAATATTCATCCTCTTCTTTTCTATGACCGCTATAAATACCTCAACCTCTCTATCCTTATCATTATACATACCCTTCATCAGATTATTTACCCTCCACCCATACTCCTCCCAAAAAATCAATACCTTCCAAATTCACCCCCAACCAAAATAAACAACCTGCACACACACCTCTAATCAAAATAAATATTCTCCTCTCGCACTCCTAATCTAAAATAAATACCCTCCACTCACAACCCCAATCAAAATAAATACCCTCCACCCATACATTATCTACTTTCACTCCGTTTCAATACAAAATCTCAATCTCACTGGGATTATAACCACAATATTTCAGAGGCTATTTTTCATCGTCTTAAATTTCAGTCTTTCAGTGAGCATGACCAAGGCTGAGGCCATGTTGAAAGTCTTCTTATTTTTCAAGTTCATTCCCGCACTTTACTTATTCTTGCACTGATCTTTTCGAGGTTGAGATAGTTTTTGTGCATTTCCCGTTATAAAACCCAACAATCGCTCTATTTTATGGAAGATTTTAATTGGATTAATTTGTTTGTCACACAAAATAATGTGCTAGACGCTAATAAAAACTTCTCCGAAACGAGTGGTTTTATGATGTTATTTCAACCATATCTTGAGCCATTTTCTCCTTTCGGAGTCGAATCAAGAACTTTTTAAGTGGACAGTCATCTTGCAATTGGCTTTGTCTGGCTTGGTCGAGACCACTAGCCACGCTGGGTTTGCCGACATAACTATATGGCTGCGGCGATTCCTTATTCCTTTATTTCCAAAGTGTAATAACAGTAATTAGGCGAGAGTAAAACACAAACATAAAACGCATCATATGTCTAGACATATAAATGGCTAAACTATTATAATTAGTGTTGGTTGCTTTTTAATCAAGTGATCAAAGGTTTCCTACCACAAGCCAAAAATAAATGTGTCCCCACAATATTATGTATACATTCTTTCTCATTAAATCTATTGCAATTAGGAACAAAAATTTAAAAATTTGATATCAATAAATGAATCTGTAGCACTTGAGCACATGGACTGAGGTACGAGGTATAGAACAGAGAAATGGTTTTTTTTTCCTGGTTTGGATTGTAATCAGTGAACCAATCAAGTACGTCTAAAAGATCATTTGGGTTCCCCGGCTGAGAATTCTAGCTACGCTCTAAAAAATTTACTGTAGCTCTTGTTGTTTGTACAATATTTTTAACGTGTTAGGGATTAAAACAATTTTTAGAGGAAATGTTCATGCGTTTGCGTAGAGGGAGAGTAGAAACCCATTTAGGTAAAACCACCTTCAGTATAACCTACTGGGACTTGAACCCCAATCTCCCAGTCCTCAGCAGTTTAGTCTATTGCAAGAATGATGCCATTAGCTGGTATACCCTATCACCCCACTGCTCTGTTAGGATATTTTTTTTAGCCCAGGCCTGTGATTGGCTGTTGGTTTTCCCTTCTTCTCCGCCGTCCCCTCCGTCCTCCCAATATAAATGGTTATAATGTTATTGCTTTGGGTACATATAATTTAACGCATTACTAAATATTAAATTAACGTGATACAAAACTCGCTTCAAAAGTCGAATAGTATAAGGCGTCATCCTTGAGTTAGACTGGTATAATCATGACGGGGGGAGATCAAGGTTCGAATCTCATTTGGGTCTTGAAGTTATTTTTCCCCGGGTGTTTCCCTACTCTCCTTTCAAGCAAATGTTGGTAGATTACCTCTAAAATACGTCCTTTCTCGTTTCTTCTCCGTTTATGTAGCCTAATTATGGCATTTATACGTATAACCTGAACGGTTAGTAAGATCCAGTGCTAAAAATAAAATAAAAACATGGTTTCCTAACACAAAGTGTAAGGTTTTATCTCTTTACACGTTTGAAACACTCACATGCTTACACTAATTGAGTGGGGGTGAGGAAGATAGAATTTGGAATATTTGTAGTCACACCTGGATGGAGGGATGGTGAAAAAGCGCTCAAGAAAATACACATCCAGTGCCTGTTAAAATCTTGCCTGAATCAACTGTGTGTGGAGGTTTAATTTGTGATTTATCATTTTGGCTATTCTTATTCCCTATACACGCTAATGTAAGTGCACTTCCATCCATGTACGCTTTTTATCTCCTACCCTAAATAAATTAAATCAATAAAAGGAATTTAATGTACTCACATTTGAGTGAAAAGGAGAGTGGTAAACCGTCACCGGAAAAGTGCTCACACTTGCCAGAGATATGAGAGTCATTTATTTCTTTTTAACTCCTTGAACCATACTACGTCACTGGTTGTCCTATATATTAGGGGTATAAGTGAATACTAAAAGGCAGAGATCCGAATCCCCCCTAGAATGGAAATTCACACCACAACATTGTCTAAAGCGTCAGGCCCGCTATGCATAACAGCTAGTATGTTTATGATGGTAGGTACATACGACAGGGGGTTTGAAACCCGATATTAGCTCCGTGTCATGATATTTTACCTGGAGATCAGATTCCAGTAAGGTGTTTTAATAGTCTCTCTCCACGCAAATGCGGGTTCACTTCCTTGTCCTTACCCTTTAAGAGTAATTTTCATTGTTTCAAAATAAAAGTAATTATTTTGTTACCAAACATATGTCAACCTATAATCATTTGAGTTGGAGACCCCCTAACTGACCAAAGAGGGTGGCAGCCAGTGGACCAGAATTTGAACCCCCCTGCAGTTTAGTATATTGTGAGAGTGCTGTCTTAGACCGGGGGGGAGGCTCCCAATTTTCACTACAGCGCAAGTGAGCATGACATATAAGTGTCAGGCTCATCTATTTCTGGTGGAGAAAACTTGGAAGTGGAAGTGAACTTCCATTAATCTACGCTTTTTTTTATCCCTACCCTAAATCAAATAAATGTATAAATAACTTGCGATCCGTATCATTCACCCTCGAGTTATATAGGGTATCGGTTCACTTCTGCTCTAGTTTTGGGTAAGCACTGAATTAATGTATAATTGTAAGACCGACCTTTTAACTCAGTCGGTAGTGTGTTTGCCTACTAAGCAAGAGGTCCTGGGTTTAAGAAGGATATGCATTTTACTATTAACTAATGTTATTTCGGTGGCGTGTTTAGCTAGCGTCTAGTTTCATGTTGAGCTAAACCATCGAGGATGGGGGATCTCGAGGTTCGAATCACAGTTGGGTGAACTGAGGGTAGTTTTCAATCTACCTCTACGCAAATGCGGATTCAAACTTTAAAATTCCTGATCCATTAGTGTAATTAGTACTTAAGCGCATAACCCTAACGGGTAGTAAGACGCGGTGCTAAAATGTGTCAGGTTCGTGTTATCTATAAATAATATGTGCGCCAGATCACGTTTGAATTTACATTTTAGAAACATGCTATGGGATGGTCGGGGTTTGATCTAGCAGAAAGTTATTTTAGGGGGTAAAATTTCATAAATCGTTTTCCACTACCAACTCTGGATAATTGAGATACATTCCCTTAGTAAATATATTTTATTCAGCCTCGATTCTTTCTTGTGTTAAATATTAGAGATGTAGAACGATAGGAAGCTGTGTGTGTGTGTGTGTGTGTGTGTGTGTGTGTGTGTGTGTGTAAGTGGACATTATAAGTTTTAATAAATATTCAGGGTAAACTAAACAAATCCACGCCATAGTACTCAATATTATAGATTCCTTCATCAGCATCGAGCGTATTTAGGGAGTTTTCTAATTGAGTTTCCATTCTCCCTCCATGCAAATGTGGGCACACTTCCTCTAATTTTGGCTTGCGGTTTAGGTGGCTAGCTTTTTTTGTGAATGTTATTTATTATGTCAACAAAATATAGTTTCAAACATTAAATGAGATATGAAATTTTATTTAATAATTTTAATGAATTTTTGTAAAAGTTAAATATTATTTCATCAAAATATAACCGTGAACATTAAATTTCTTTGTTGTTTAAGTGGCTTATTTGTTTTGTGTAAATGCTATGTATTATATCAACAAAATATAGTTTCGAGCATTAAATGATATTTAAAATTGTATTTAATATTACTTATGAATTTTTGTAAAAGTTATATATAGTAATTCATCAAAATATAGTTGCGAATATTAAATTATATTTAAAATCGTATTTAAAATCGTATTTAAAAAAAAACCTGTTGTTTCTAAAATAATCTTCCTCGCTGGCGTAGTTAACTGATGCGCTTGTTTCGTGTAGTGGCATACGGTCAAGGACGGGGGGAGTTAAAGGTTCGAATCTCTGTAGGGTAAACTAGGGGTGTTTTCCTCTCTACCTCTACGAAAATATGGATTCAACCTTCCCAATTCCTAATCCGGTTGGACTCTCAGGTTGACCGTATCGCTTCTGGTTACCCACTTGGTCTTCACACAAGTGTAGGTACATTTTATATCTTCTTCGGCACTCTTATTACTTATGAATTTATGTAGTTATATATAATTTCGTCAAAATATAGCTGCGAACATTAAATAATATTTAAAATTTTATTTAATAAATCGGTTCTTTATTAAATAATTTACCTCTATGGCATAGTTGACTGACGTGCCTGTTTCGTGTAGTGACAGACGGTCGAGGACGGGGGAGATTTAAGTTCCAACCTTGGTCGGGTGAACTGTGGTGGTTTTTCCACCCTCCATCCTCCCCGCAAATGTGTGTGTAACATTCCCAATTCCTAGTCCATTAGCATAAATAGTACTTAAGCGTATTATAACCCGAATGGTTAATAAGACGCGGTGCTAAAAAGAGTAATATATAGCAAACTGGCCTACACTAAAGGACAAAGTAGTAATCACTCTTTCGGTGGCCGCATGGTCTAACACTCTACTCTCGCATTAGGCAATAGACTGTTGATGACGGAGAGATTGAGGTTCAAATCTCGGTCGGGTGCACTGAGTAAGGTAGTTTTATCCCATACCTGCACTTGGAAGGTTTATTTTGACTATTTTGTCTATGATTTCACCCTCTCATAGTCAAATAGGTACAGTAACACTAATATTTTATACTTCGGTGGTCATGGGGCTACAAGTCGTCAGGATTGCATTAGATTAAATTTACGGGGGAATAAGTGTAGTTAAGCCCGAACTGTTAGAAGAAAAAAACACAGTGGAAAAACAACTGTTTATATGTAGATTCCAATTTTTATACAAAGATACTTTTAGAAAATACAAACATTTTCAACCAATATTTATAAAATAATATTACAGTATCGGTGATATTTTATAGGTACTAATAGTATATCAAAATGGGTTGCTACAGATCACTTGTATTGACGTATGAATACGTGAAATTAGCTATAGTGGCTTTTCTAGTTGTTCCTATGAAAATGGGACTGTCGTTCGGTGAGACAGTGCTCAGCTGTCATGTTCATCTCTAGGATTCGGTTCGAATCTCGTTGGGGTGCAGTGGGAATAAATCTCAATATTGAAATTTTTAATCTTGTTTTCTCTCTTGCGTGCCGGGCTGCCCATCTGAGCTATCTGCATATTTATATTAATGGAACATGAATCTATAATAAAAAAAGGAAGTGTTTGTGTGGGTGTTTGATTGTGTGCGATGCCCATCCAAAGCTACGGCACGCAGGGATCTAAATTTTTTAACATAGGTGTACGGGAGGGTGTCTAAATGCACCTGGAAGCCGGATTTTTATCAGGCTATTTTTTTTAACACAATGCCACAGTGAGTCACGGGAAAAGCCGTGTGGGATTGCTATTTATTAATAATTTAAAAGGTGAGTGTGCCCTCATTTACGTGAAGGTAGATAATGAAACCATTTGAAAAAACCCATCAATTTATCCGACCATATTTGAACCCCATCACTTGCAAAAAAAGACTAGCTCCTTGGGTAGCAAACTACCGTCACAATGCATTATATACATGCATCGATGGTCACATGGTCTAGGGCGTCACTAGATGGCCAATAACAGAGTGATTGACGTTTGATTTTCTCACCCCAAGCAAATGCGGGTACACATTCTACCTGGTCTAGAAAAATTTGGTCACCCAGCAAAGCCCCTTCGAAAATGTTACGGTGCAGGAAGTTCGACAGTTCTAACAGACATTAGCCGTGCTAAAGATATCGAGGTTCGAATCCCGGTGTGCACGCCGTCTAAATGTCAGGCTCATCTAATTCGGGTGGGGGCGGAAATCGATTCCCCGCCGTGTAAACTGTAGGTATTTCTCCCTCCGGAACATTTTCTTAATCATCCTTACCGCACGTTTTGCCAGAAAGGGTACGTGTCACTCATATAGCTATGGCGGGGGAGGTGATAGCTTCGAATCTCGCTAGGGTAAACTGGGTTAGTGTTTTACTCTCCCTCACTCCCCGTAAACTCTGGAACATTACTACCTTACTCCTCCAGGCATGACGGATACCTACATCCACGCATGTTGACGGACGATACCAAACAACCAATTTTAGTAGACTTTTGTGGTGGAGGAAAAGCGGCCCCTAACTGAGGATTCCAAGGCTCCTGATTGTGCATAATTAGTGCTGTGTCAATGCTCTCTAGCTGCGACAGCACCGGGAAAAACCCATTGCCGAGGGGAGGGTTGCCAGAGTCAATGAACTAACTCAAGGTTTCAAGGTCACGATCTATTTCTGTCTTGTCGAGCCATCAAACTGGAATCAAGGAAAACCCATTGCGACATAATTAAAGGTCACGATCTATTCTGGTCCTGACTTTTCTTGTCGACCCGCCAAACTGTCGCCAGGTATGAGTCATCAGTATCAGCTTCATTATTACGTATTAAGTTATGTAGTTATATATTATTTCGTCAAAATATTGTTGTGAACATTAAATAATATTTAAAATAATTTCAAGGTCTTCATATTTGTATTACTTATAATTTTTTTTAAATTTATATATTATTGCATCAAAATATAAGCGTGGACATTAAATTTATTTGTTGTTTAAGTTGTATCGGGGTTGGAATATATGTTGGGTACACAATATAAATGTCAAGCTCATATTGCTATGGCAGGGAAGGTCGTGGGTTCAAATCTCGCTCGGGTGAACTGAATGGGTTTCTTCTCTCCCTCACTCCACATAGAAGCTGGACTATTTCTACCTTACTCCTCCGAGCCATGACGGATACCTACATCCGCACATGTCGACGGACGATACCAAACAACCAATTTTAGTAGACTTTTGGGGTGGCGGATAGCGACACCTAACTGAGACTTCCGAGGCCCCTTATTGTGCATAATCAGAGCTGTGTCAATGCTCTCTAGTTGCTAAAAAAACATTACCACATAGGGGTTGCGACATTGCGATGACTAGTTGCGATATCACCAGGAAAAAACCCATTACCACATAGGGGGTTGCGACATTGCGATGACGACACCGGAAAAAACCAAGCAGCCTTGGGTGTTCATGACTCTTCAACAAGGTTGTTGTCACTCTCTTTTGAATTTTGTAACACGTTTGCGACATCTGACGACCTCACAAAGAGTGGAGTATAACGAGGTGAGGGAATGGGGAGGGGTGAAGTGAAAGGCAGTCCAACAGAGTCTTGCGAGAGGGAGCAGTCAGTGTAATTTAGTTCGTTCTGTGCTGTGGTGTTGTAAGGAGGGTGGGGAGTGAAGGAAAAGTGAAAGGGGCCTTAAGGACGTGATACGCTTTCAGCTGCTCGGTGGTCACACTCTTAGCTAAACGGCCGGGCATAGAAGATGCTCCTAGCGCTCACTAGCGATGCGAAGGGAGGAGCGTCCACCGCCGTGGACTGCACGCCAATAAATAAATAAATAAACTCCCACACCCCGTCCAAATCCTACGACAATAAACTCCCCCACACCAATAAATAAACTCCAACGCTGGTCCGAATCCTAACCAGACATAAATAGCCAATGAGAAAAATAAAAAAGCAATGAGCATACATAAATAACCATTGAGCACACATAAAAAAAGCAATGAACATAATTAAAAAACAAATGGGACAAGATTAAACAAGTTTCGAACACTAGAAAGGGGGTCAGGATCAGGGTAGGGTGTCAGGAGGAGGGAAAGGGGAGTGGCGGTGGGAAAGTCAACAACCAATCAAAGGCCAGTGCTAAAAATAACAGCCTTTCAGAGCAGTGGGACGACAGGGCATACCAGCTACTGATGCCTTAGAGTAGACCTAATGACCACCTAAGAGGGATACATCAAATTCAACTTTCCTCAACCTTAACACGTTAACCTAATCATCAAATGTGCGTATAGCCTGAGTGGGTAGTAAGATAGGGTGCTAACTTTTTTTTAATATTAAATTTTTTTTTCACTTAATCCTAAACCCAAACGTGTAGTAAGACGCGGTGCTAAGAAAACTTAATGCTAAATTATTAAGTGATAATATACTTGTTATCAATATACAGTGCATGATGGGTTAAGCCGCACGTTCGAATATAAAGGCTACTCTAGATACCAATGTTTGTCTACGTGGCCCTGGTAAATAAATTCTTAGCCCATTTACGCACAAGGGAACAATACAATATCCTCTCCAGATAAAGAGTTCAGTAGCCGGATAGAAACTACATGCCCAGCCCTAATTCGCGGATACGCGCGATGATTGGTCAGTTACTGGGGGACGTGCTTGGTGAGCTAAACTGGCAGTGTTGCGGACTCTGGGACTTAAGGTGGGTTTACATGAGCCACGCAAATGAGGCTGGGCTTATAACCATGCACAGCACATAACTAATTGTAAATAGCTTATGGCGTACAATTCACAATACATAGCTATTGGTTTATAAAGAAACGTAGTGGATAACATCTTACTGGGTTTACTGGGAATGAGCCACGTAAATAAGTCTGGGTTTATAACCATGCACAGCGCATAACTAATTGTAAATAGTATATAGCGTAAAATTCATTATTATAGTTTATTTTCGTCTGTATCCAGTACTGGCATTTAATAGGTAATATCTTCACCTTGCATTCTCATTGGCTGATATGCCTCAAGACCAATAATTATCAATACTACAGTCCATGCATAACGTATAAAAAGTTACAGTTAAATCAATTTATACATTTTTAACTATTCACGAAGTGTCGAGTAGAAACTCTATCATTAATAATAATGTATTTGAACTTTGCATACTATTGAATCTCAGCCCTTTGGCTTAATAAGTCAATGCTCTTACCACTGAGTTATCCAGGATTCATCCGGTGCCCAAATTCATTATTCACCCTAACGAAACTATCCAAGTTAATTATTTTCGCAAGTCCCGAAGAAAGAAGTTGAAGATTTTTGTAAAGGGTTATATATTTTTTAAGATTATTTTTTGTAAATGGCTATGTTATAATATTTAATAGAGGCTATCCAAATATATTGAACACGTGTGTTTTATTGTACTGTACATTTAGATTATACTTATTCCATACCTTTATTTAAATCCTATCCTTTTTAATTATTTTTTTCAAACAGTTACAGTACCAAATAAGTAGACATATTAGGAAAAAAAAAGTCTTGTTTTACCTTTTATATAATCACAATAAATATGTACGAAATAAATAAAACAACTCTACATTTTAAAAAAAAGTGTCAGTTTCTTAATAATATGATTACGTGGTAACATAAGGGTCAAGTGGATCGGGGAGTTAAAGGGGGCGAAATATTTTAAGCATGGAGAGGAGAGGGGGAAGAGCAACCAAACCAAAAT
>CABFOV010003535.1:12323-29793 GCA_902141375.1 Timema poppense
TAATAATAATAATAATAATAATAATAATAATAATAATAATAATAATAATAATAATAATAATAATAATAATAATAATAATAATTCAATTTGTCTTATGGTAGTGCCGGCCATCACTGAAAGGAACAAAAGTACTGTTAAAATTACATATAGCTACATAAGAAAATAAGATAAACAATCGTAGCTAAATATTTATACTTTTAATAGCTACGAAAAAATAGAAATTATAATAATGATAATAATAAAATTAACAATAATAAAAATAGCTAAAGCGTAGTAAATATAATATTAATATTATATAGTAATGATTCCAATTAATTTATTTGATGTATTTAACGTCAACTTTCTGAACCGACTGATTATAATCAGCACACGACTTATACACTAACTTAAATCTAGAACAGACACAACACCCAGCCCCCAGCCGTTAATTCTTCAGTGTGAAAGGTGAAACCCACATTTCGCCGAGGATGAATTGTTCAGAATTAACCTGGGATCCACAACTCGGCGGAGAAACACGCTATCGACTGAGCTGAGGTCTCTGATTGATAATAATCATTTCGTTTTTTCTTTATTAAAGTGCTAGCCAATAGTTAAGAACTCTTAACAGGTTACCACTGAAGATCCATAAGAACATAATGGTTTAAAAATTAAAAACCAATAAATTATCATGTTATATACAGGTGATTAAATAAACAAATTTAATAGATAAAACATAATAAGGAGAAAAGAGAGGTAAAATATGATTCGTTATTAATCATTATTTTTAGGGAACAGTTAAAAACACAATAAACAAACAGATGGTTAGTAATGATAAGAGTGTTCCTTA
Source organism: Timema poppense (assembly GCA_902141375.1). NCBI lineage: Eukaryota > Metazoa > Arthropoda > Insecta > Phasmatodea > Timematidae > Timema > Timema poppense. The sequence continues at coordinate 13,150 of CABFOV010003535.1, forward strand.
AATAACTCTCTGATTTTTGTTCTTCTTTTATGATAAAAATCATATTCTGGAAATCTAGAGTTGACGCTGTTTATACAACGGCTGTGAACACCGAGTTTGTAAGAGCTACCGTTAGAACATATTTTAGGATTTCCAGAAGAAAAAGATGGCAAAATAATTCACACATGTTCGGTAGAGGACTGGAAAGAAATTTTACTATTAAAATCGTTAAAAACCAAATGGTGATCTCAATAGAGTCTTCATGTGAAGAAAGTTTTAAGCCCTAAAATAATAATAATAATATTTAGCACCACGTCTTACTAACCGTTCGGGTTATACGCTTTATGTACTAACTACTCTAATGGATTATGAATTGGGAAGGTTGAATTAAAGGAAGTGAACCCACATTTGCGTGGAGGGAGAGTGGAAAACCATTTAGGAAAAGCGACCCTCAGTTCACCCGACCGAGATTCGAAGCTAGATCTCCCCGTCCTCAGCAGTAGAGCTCAACACGACAAGCGCGTTAGACAACTACGCCACCGAGGCGGGTGAAGCCCTAAAAGGTTTCGAATTCTATCAATCATATCATTGTAAAAACTGTTAAAAAGAAATTTATCATCGCAAGCATTGACAAATTTTCGTTGAATGTTTTGAGAGGATCATTTAAAAATGATGGAATTCCACAGCACACTAGCATATTCTAGTTTGTATCTGAAAGCAAAATACAAACTTATAATACAGTCAACTTTAGAGAAGGAAGAGCTTATAAACTTACTAAGGCCAAGTAATTTAAGAAAATGAGAAACTATAATCTGATCAAAAGGATAGTGTAAGTGGAGCTTTTGTCAAAAGATATCATCTAGGTCATTGATATGAATACAGCGTTTACTAATATCAAGTTTATAATGGAAAAATAAGGGATGGTGTTCATGGTTAAAGATATAGCCTTAGCTTTATATGTATTGATAGACATTTCATTTTCGGTAGACCATCATAATATACCATTTATATCTAATTACATTATTATTATTAGCACCGCGTCTTACTACCCGTTCGGGTTATACGCACTTACGCTAATGTGTAATGGTAGGGTGATTGTGAGATGAAATGGAGGACCTACAGTTTAACGTGGAATCCGAACCACGGTGGAGGCCTGGCATTCCCCACATTCACAAGATTTATTGTCAGAGGTGAACGAAGGGTTTGGTGATCAGATAAATCTGTGCCGGGACCGAGGATTGAACCCCAGCCGCCAGCACAGAAGTCTGACACCTTACTCCTAGACCGCCAGGTCACCCTTCTAATTACAAATCTAAACAATAATAATAAGGTAGTGTTAAGGTTGTGTATTATCTAAATATTTATTTTGGATTAAATTTCTAAAATATTCATATTAAAAAAAGTATAAATATCTTAATATTCAAATGCCCCTCAAAAAATCATCATTATAGAACAGAGAGTATATTTATTACAAAGGTAACATTTCAATGGGTGATTTTTTTGGTGGCTCGTAAATTCGTAAAACATAAAAACACGTGCTCGTATATCAAACAAAAAGCCATCCCTAAGATATTACGTATCCAGTACAGTAATAATATTATAAGCCAGTTTTCAAGTCTGGAAACTTTGTTCTTGGTTTAAATCAAAACTGACTCGATTTACTCTCTACTCCAATACTTTATAATCATCCCAGTTACATTCAATTTATCTCCAACCCCCTCATAACTACCCCTTCCTTTAAAACACATTTACAGCTTGATCACTCTTATAGCGATCCCACTAAAAAGCCCCCTTTCACCCCCACCCCCTTTTAGTGATAAATAACATGAATCCTCTTGCGTCTGTTATTTTAATAGATTAAAAAAAAAGGCAAGAAGGGGAAAATAGACTTTCACAAGTTGTAATAATCTAAGACAGATGAATGTGATTTTAGAGAGTGACAATAGGAGTTGTAAAATAGGGCTTTAGGGGGAATGAGGTGCCACTACCCCCTCTCCTTTCTAGCAAGTTATATTTTGTGAGGTTTCGGAGGGGGCTGAAGGTGTGTTGTCAGTTTAACAACAGCTGTGTGGAGAATAAGGGCCGGAGGAGGGGTAGTAAGGGACGGTAATAACGAAGATGAGTTGGTATGCAAATTGGTTCCGACATCATCCTCCCTCTCTGTCTGTGTGAGCTTCTGTCACTCATTCATTACTGACACGGAGTTTAGGGGAGGAAGGAGTTAACTAGGCTATTATAATCAACGATCCTCCTCTCTTCTTTTCTCTGTTGTTCATTGAACATAACGTGAGACTAGCTCCGTCGTGCGGGCGGAGGAACAAGCTATCCGCTGGTTCGGTGGGATGGAGTGAGTTGGTGGTCCGCGTGATACACACCTTGATCCTTGATACACACCTCGAACCGTGATAAACACATTGAACCTTGATACACACCTCAAACCGTAATACACACCTTGATCCTTGATACACACCTCAAACCGTGATACACACCTTGAACCGTAATACACACCTTGAACCGTGATACATACCTTGAACTGTGATACACACCTTGATCCTTGATACACACCTTGATCCGTGATACATACCTTGAACCGTAATACACACCTTGAACCGTAATACACACCTTGATCCGTGATACATACCTCGAACCGTGATACACACCTCGAACCTTGATACACACCTCAAACCGTAATACACACCTTGATCCTTGATACACACCTCAAACCGTGATACACACCTTGAACCGTAATACACACCTTGAACCGTGATACATACCTTGAACTGTGATACACACCTTGATCCTTGATACACACCTTGATCCGTGATACATACCTTGAACCGTAATACACACCTTGAACCGTAATACACACCTTGATCCGTGATACATACCTCGAACCGTGATACACACCTCGAACCTTGATACACACCTCAAACCGTAATACACACCTTGATCCTTGATACACACCTCAAACCGTGATACACACCTTGAACCGTAATACACACCTTGAACCGTGATACATACCTTGAACTGTGATACACACCTTGATCCTTGATACACACCTTGATCCGTGATACATACCTTGAACCGTAATACACACCTTGAACCGTAATACACACCTTGATCCGTGATACATACCTCGAACCGTGATACACACCTCGAACCTTGATACACACCTCAAACCGTAATACACACCTTGATCCTTGATACACACCTCAAACCGTGATACACACCTTGAACCGTAATACACACCTTGAACCGTGATACATACCTTGAACTGTGATACACACCTTGATCCTTGATACACACCTTGATCCGTGATACATACCTTGAACCGTAATACACACCTTGAACCGTAATACACACCTTGATCCGTGATACATACCTCGAACCGTGATACACACCTCGAACCTTGATACACACCTCGAACCGTGATACACACCTCGAACCTTGATACACACCTCGAACCTTGATACACACCTCGAACCTTGATACACACCTCGAACCTTGATACACACCTCGAACCTTGATACACACCTCGAACCTTGATACACACCTCGAACCTTGATACACACCTCGAACCTTGATACACACCTCGAACCTTGATACACACCTCGAACCTTGATACACACCTCGAACCTTGATACACACCTCGAACCTTGATACACACCTCGAACCTTGATACACACCTCGAACCTTGATACACACCTCGAACCTTGATACACACCTCGAACCTTGATACACACCTCGAACCTTGATACACACCTCGAACCTTGATACACACCTCGAACCTTGATACACACCTCGAACCTTGATACACACCTCGAACCTTGATACACACCTCGAACCTTGATACACACCTCGAACCTTGATACACACCTCGAACCTTGATACACACCTCGAACCTTGATACACACCTCGAACCTTGATACACACCTCGAACCTTGATACACACCTCGAACCTTGATACACACCTCGAACCTTGATACACACCTCGAACCTTGATACACACCTCGAACCTTGATACACACCTCGAACCTTGATACACACCTCGAACCTTGATACACACCTCGAACCTTGATACACACCTCGAACCTTGATACACACCTTGAACCTTGATACAGGATTCCTTACATTCGTTCTCTATGCATGGCAGGACTAACTATGACTAAATAAAAACTAGTCTTGGGAGACAAACTGTGACAATTGTTTTTTGTGTGTGGATAGTAGACTGGAGAACTCTGGCGATAGAGCAGTGGCGTACACTAAAACGTTCATACTAACTGACAGTACAGTTACTAGCTCAGGTCATGTGATCTGTCACTTTATATATATATTAGCAATACATAGCCATTAATTATATAGTAAAATGTTATCAATCTGGGCCATAAAACAGTATGTATGTGTTTTATAAAAGCCCCTTCTTAGGAAAATCAGACTGTACTGGCCCTAAGGTCCACGCTTTGAACATCTTTCCAGAACACATTCTTCTAACATTCTATTGCCTAATAGCCAATTATATGTCACGTGAATAAACCAATAATATTAATTTGATATACCTAAGTGCATTCATTATAAAAAGATATAATTTTAAGACTTAATTAGTTTTTCTTTATGCATCTAAATAAATTACTATTTCTCTCAGAGACCCGAACACTAGGTTAATATATTAAAACAAAATATATTTTTATAATTGTGTAGCATTTCCTGAAAAATCATCTACGTTTTGGTTTATTATTATTATTATTATTATTTAGAACCGCGTCTTACGACCCGTTTGGGTTATACGCTTTAAGTACTAATTACGCTAATGGATTAGGAATTAGGAAGGATCAATTAGAGGAAGTGAAAAACCATTTAGTGGAAAACCATTTAGGAGAAAAAAAAACTCAGTGCACCCAACCGAGATTCGAACCTCGATCTATCCGTCCTCAGCGGTTGAGCTCAACACGACTAGCGCGTTAGCCAACTACGCCACCGAGGCGTATTACGTTTTGTTAATCTTTCTCAAAGTTAACTAAACTATCCAACCTTAGTTTCATCAGACAGTTTCAAGCGACTCAAGAAGAAAATACCTATAATTTAATTACTACCTATGCAAGAAATAATCTCTCCCCAAAAATTTTATTTAAACGCATAATTCCGATCATAAGTTGGCTGCTATACACTTTAAGTTAACGAGTGAGTCAAGAAACAGTTGATCATTGTTTTATTTGTAAAAATAATTTGATAGTATCGTATACAGTATAAACAACACTAGAAACAAATTAAATTTATTCATTGAAAGAGTTAACTTCTATAATATTTTTCAACTAGATGGTAAGATTTTACACCTTTTTTAAAAATATCGGTTGTTAACAACCAAATGTGTTTCAAAAGGAACTTCCAATCGATTTGATGTAAATTGTTGGGTATTTTTTTACGTATTATAGTAAAAAAATAAGAGCAACAAAGAAAACCGGCAGGACAATTTGACCATAAAACTGTTCAAACCAACTCGTCACAAGATAACGAACGGTTCGCGATGGACGTTTCTATTGTTTCTCCGTTTCTTGGGTTGGATTAAGCTCACCGTCGCTGTTGCAATCCGTAGCCTAGAAGCTTCTAATTAATAGTAGAAATAAAGTGATGGATGAAGGAAAATAAAGACGCAATTAATTTTTCGGCGAAAAACTTCAGGGAAAGAGAGTTTGTAAGCGGAGTTTTGCTGTTTTTATTACTATTAGTATTATTTTCATTCTTTACTTACAACGGTCTACTAACGACGTGCTCGTTTGAAATGGAGGAGGTGTGGGGGACGGGGAGGGGGAGGTCATAAAGGGGGAAACAGGGTAAGTAAGATTTCTGAGAGGGTTTAAAATGGGGGTAGATTACATTCTCTGATCTTGTGGTCTCGGTAAGAGGAATATCAGAAGTAAAACCATGTCAATCAAGTCAGATACAACTTAATGTGAAAACATTTGTATTTTGGGTGGTTAATCTTAGTAGTAGAGAATATCAAATAAAATAATAGCAGTCATAGGGCCAGTTTCATAGTCAAATTTAGTACGCCTCAAGTGCGGCGCTACACTAAGTATATGACGACGCCTACCTAAACCAGAATGGAATGGGCCAGTTTCCTATGCGAGAACGGCCCATTCCATTCTGGTTTAGGTAGGTGTCGTCTTGATACTTAGTGTAGCGCCGCACTTGAGGCGTACTAAATTTGACTATGAAACTGGCCCTTTGTGTGCAAGCAGGCTAAATGCACCAGTCTATGTTACACAGATTTCCCCGTGACGGTAAGGTCGGGGCTCAAATCTCGGCTGGCATACCGAGGTACTTATTTAAATGGTTCACCAATCTTCGCCCACGCAAATACGTGTATATTTTCTCTAAATCAGTGATTCTTAACCGGGGCCCAACAAAATATATTTTAGGGGGCCTCGAAAAAATAATTTAAAATGTTATTATCTCAATACTGAAGTCAATCATCTTAAATTTTACGTTTTTGAAGAAATATTACGATGCTCATAAGCATGTAAGTACAGTAGACACTTTGAGTTCCCGGGGTGGTGGGGGGGAGGGGTAGCACGAATAATATAAATTACGGATAGTACAAATTATCCTTATCTGTTTACCATCGCATTTCAAAGTTTTCTGCCATTTGTTTCTATTTATTATGTGTAAAGGGATTTTACACAATGGTAAATATTAAAACTAAGCAGCGAAATCGACTATTGCATGCGAATAGCATTAATTTAGCACCGCGTCTTACCACCCATTCGGGTTATACGCTTTAAGTACTAATTACTCTAATGGATTGGGAATTGGGAAGGTTGAATTAGAGGAAGTTAACCCACATTTGCGTGGAGGGAGGGTGGAAAACCATTTAGGAAAAACCACCCCCAGTTCACCCGACCGAGATTCTAACCTCGATCTCCCCGTACTCGGCGGTCGAGCTCAACACGACTCGCGAGTTAGCCAACTACGCCACCGAGGCGGGTGAATAGCACTAAGTAATACAATTGAAACAAGATTAGACAAATAAGTAGAAAGTGTTCAACAGCAGAGGTACCATCAAATACATTTAACTAAGTTAATTTCTGTTTTTTTATTGGTTTGTTATTATAATCAGTAAATAAAGCCACTTGGGTATTTTAGAATAAATCTTAATGATTAATACGTTAGTAAAAACTAGGTGGCCACGAAAATATTTTAGGGTATTTAGGGGGCTGGGAGTAATAAAAGGTTAATAACCACTTCTCTAAATTGCACCTTCCTTGTTAGTGTAAATACGCAGATATCTTGGACGTGTGTTAGGCCGGGGGGACAGTTAAGGAATGGATGTTAAATAATATTATGACAGTAGCGGTAATACCAGTAATATTAGTAATATCAACAATATCAGTAATATTAGTAATATCAACAATATCAGCAATATTAGTTAATATCAACAATATCAGCAATATTAGTAACATCAAAAAGTCGGTAAGATCATTAATATTAACAATATCAGCATTGTCGGTAATATCAGTAATATTAGCAATACCAGCAATGTCAGTAATGCCAGTAAAATCAGCAATATCATAATCAACAATATCAGTAATATGAGTTATTTCAGTAATATCAGCTATGTTAGTAATAACATCAATATAAATAGTGTCAGTAATATTATAATCAGAAATATCAGTAATATCGGTTGTCTAGTGTCAATAATATCATCAATATCAATAATATCATTAGATTAATATTCGCAATATCAGTAATCTAAGCAATATCAATATTATAATTTTGCTAATGTCAGTAATATCAGCAATATCAGTAATCTAAGCAATAGCAATATTATAATTTTGATAATATCAGTAATATCAGCAATATTATTAATATCAGTTATTTCATTAATATCAATAATATCGGTAATATCAGTAGTTTCATTAATATTAGTAATATCAGCAATTTCAGTCGCCTAATGTCAGTAATATCTGCAATATCAGTGGCCTAATGCCAGTAATAACCACAATATAAACAATATCAGTAATATCAGTACATTATAACTTATGTTTCTATACATCCGCTATCCGAAAGCGTGATATCGCAATATTTCATTTCAAACCGCTCATTTATCGAAATCATGTAAAGTAATGTGTTTTTGGACGAATCAACCGAAATATAAAATCTCCAAACCAATAATCATTTGTAAACAATTATCGTAGAAAACTCCCTACGTAATTAGTGTTGCGTTATTGAGCTGTGAGTATTGTGTCAGCAGCCAGCCTCGTGCCATTTCAGGTTGAGTAAATAACGTCTATTTATGATCAAATTCCCTCGGGACGCAGTATTACCGAGCTGTGATACATTCGAGGGAACTTATATAATATATTATTATTATTATTATTATTAGCACCGCGTCTTACTACCCATTCGGGTTATACGCACTTATGCTACTGTGTAATGGTAGGGTGATTGTGAGATGAAATGAAGGACCTACAGTTTAACGTGGGATCCGAACCACGGTGGAGGCCTGGCATTCCCCACATTCACAAGATGTCTTGTCAGAGGTGAAGGAAGGGTTTGGTAATCAGATAAATCTTTGCCGGGACCGAGGATTGAACTCCGGCCGCCAGCATAGAAGTCTGACACTTTACCCCTAGACCGCCAGGTCACCTTATATAATATACATGGGGTTATTTGACATATCTTTAATGGTCACAATTTCAATTATATGACTGTACCCGCATCGGTGGACACGCGGACTAAATGTCTGGCTCTTATAGTAGATTTTGACAGTGACTGCCAGGTCAAGTTTCATATTACAGCCGAGTGTTCTGAGTAGGAATGTGAAAAAAATGTATCGATATTTTACTAATATTGATAATTTCCTTTCGATACTAGTATTTAAGTCGATATTTTTACTGATATTAGTACTCACACTCCGGTATCAGATCGGTATCGAAAGAAACAACTTTTTTGTATCTTCGCTTATACTTGGATTACATTTTTACTATGGTTAAAGAAGGGTAGAAAATAGATTGAAAAAATATATTACTAATCATATTCAGCCATTAAATAACTTTCCATCAGGTACATTTTCATTGGCGTTTTGAAAGCTGGTATATTAAGACCTATTATAATATCTACCATACAATACTATCTATCTTACCTTCCAAGTTCCAACATATAAAATAGACGCGATAGATCTAAATATAATATAATATGGTTGATCATTATAATTTTCAGTGCTTAAATAAATAGTAATATACAATAATTATTATCATGCAAAAGGTTGACCTGGCGGTCCAGGGGTAAAGTGTCGGACTTCTGTGCTGGGGTCCCTAGTTCCATCTTCAGTCCTAGCACAGATCTATCCGATTACCAAACCCTTCCTTCACCTCTGACAAGACGTGTATTAATCACAGCTTGTGACTGTGAGGAATGCCAGGCCTCCACCGTGGTTCGGATCCCACGTTAAACTGTAGCTCCTCCATTCCATCTCACAATCACCCTATAATTACACATTAGTGTAAGTGGGTACAACCCGAAAGGGTAGTAAGACACGGTGCTAATAATAATAATAATAATAATAATAATAATAATAAGCATGCAAAAGTTGAAATGTTGACTTGATAAAGATTTTTTTTTATCCAGATTAAAACTTCGATACCGATGCTTACTGTTATCGATACTTTTCTTTCGATACTATAAATGAGTACAATATCAACACTTTTCTATTGATAACACATCCCTAGTTCTAAGAGTGCATTTTCCTCAATGTTTTCCCACTCTCCTTCCACTCAAATATGTGTACATTTCCTCTAAATTAAAGCTCTAATCCCATCCACGTGATTAAAATATGTATGACCTAAATGGACGGGGGAGGGGGGTTAATATTTTAAATTTGATTTTAGTTGACTTTAAGTAATTGTGTTCGCTCGAGAAGGTATTTTGTATACTCTTTATAAACATGTCCTACAACCAGTAGGACAGCGACATATGGTCAACTAATAATAATATTTAGCACCGCGTCTTACTACCCGTTCGGGTTATACGCTTTAAGTACTAGTTACTCTAATGGATTAGGAATTGGGAAGGTTGAATTAGAGGAAGTGAGCCCGCATTTTCGTGGAGGGAGAGTGGAAAGCCATTTAGGAAAAACCACCCCCAGTTCACCCAACCGAGATTCGAACCTCGATCTCCCCGTCCTCAGCAGTCGGGCTCAACACGACAAGCGCGTTAGCCAACTACGCCACCGAGGCGGGTCATATGTTCAACTCTAATAGCACAAATATCCGGGCAATAAGAGACACACACATGTAAAGGTTACATTATTATCCACACTACCTGGGACTGAACCAAAGTTCCATATATGAGAAGACGGTCATCCCGGCCTTGTGGGTATGGACCACGTATTCAAAGACCACATAAAACAATAATTAAAACTCTTAAAATAATAAATAGATATAATTTATTTAACAAGAAGACAATGGAACTCTGTAGCATTTCCCATCTTAGTAGTTTTGCTACAGTTACGTTATCCTGAACCTTCTCTTCCCCTCCCAATCTCTCCCACCTATTACCCCCTCCATATCCTAACCCTCCCCCCCCCCTTTTTTTTGCGTGAAGGTATCAAATACTTATTTTTGATCACTGGCGCAGATAAATAGACAAACTTTACAGAAACATTTTCAACTGGTCGGACATTTGAACACCTCGAGTGTAGTAACTGCCGACACATTCAACAGAGGGCAGTACGGTCGTTACACCGGGACAACTCAACCAACAAATTGGCTTCCCCCCACCCCCCACCCCATCACCTTTGCAACAGCTTTGGTTTTATTTGTCTGTAAATGTAAACCTATCATGGCGTGGAGCTATAAATATGGCGAAAGGGAAACTTTAAGTTATTTCACAGTACTAAGTTTCTACGTTTTAAATACCATCCCTCTTTTTTATTGGGGAGTGGGGGGAGAAGTGAACGATTATCCTTTTTCGATATAAACGAATTGACTGATCATATGACCCCTGCCTAAACTTATAATAGATTGCTTGTACATAATGCAATCTTCGTTAGAAGGGCTTTTTAAATAATACAAACCTATTTTAATTCTGTCGACATTGACAATATTATATTATATAATAATTATTATTATTTTATATGTATTGATAATATCTATCAAAAGTGTCAGCTGCAGACAGGACAACCCCTAGCAGTTAGAAGACGTGGGGGTCCAAGCCAAATTTGTGGGGCCCACAGTTATTTGACCTCCCTCTCCCCAAATAAATAAATTCAAAAGCTTAATTTAGTTTAGTGTTACTACAATAGTTTAAACCTACATCCTATACCAATTTTCAGGCACTTAAAGCATTAGGAAATTCCCTTAAAGGTAAATATAAGTAGTAATTTATGCTAAGTCGTAAGGGTTGATTTCTCCTCAACCCTCCATTTGATTTTTTCACTCAACGAAACTAATCTGTATATAGCTACAAAGAACAACTAAACAAAGTTTGAATTAAATCGGTTTGTGCATTCAAAAGTTACCGTGATAAATATCCACAGACAGACAAATTCAAATGAATGGAGTCAAAACGGATGACACACTTCACTCGTTCGATAAATCAAGCCACAAGATTATGTTTTTATTGGTTTTTACACTTTGACAATATTTTTCTAGATCGCCTATACAGGGTGCCTACTCACCATACGAGCTCGCAAACAAAAATTTCCCACCCTAACTTGTTTTTTCCCCTCCAAATCTAGGGGCCATGTGTGACCACATCATTTGCACAACCCTAAGGATGGCCCTGGCTGCAGATCACACGACTTGACGTATGAATACTTAAAATTATATCTAATAGCTTCTACAGTTGTCATATAAGGAAATGAAAATGAACTGTATTTCTAAATACTTTTTCTCATCAATAAAAGGCACATACACTATTTTTGATAAATTAATGTTAGTATTCTGATTAATCATTGAGATAGAGCTAAATAAGCAAAACATATTTGCGGCCGTGAACTATCCCTCTGTTTGTTAATAAAACTGCCCTGACCACTTACATCAGAACTAAACTTTGTGTGGATCTTTATTTGACAGTTAGCCGCACTTTCATTTCGTCTGCTTTGGGGAGGTCTTTTTTCTAGAAAAAAAAAACCCTTTGAATATTATGCGGTGATTTTCTCCTACGGTAAACGTTTCCCCCACTCTCCTTCTACGCAAATGTGGGTACACTTATCTAAATTATTCTTTCTACATTAGTGGTAGAAAACTACGAATAGGTCTAAGTGTAGATGAAAAATTTTTGGTAAATCTTTAATCGAAATATTTTCGGTTAAATTTTCCGCAGTGATGGGCTTGTGGCCTATTAAGTAGGTGAAGGGGTAGAGTTGGGGGAGGCGGCAACTAGATTGTGCTACAATAGCCCCATGGCTTCTTTAGTGCTGACTGACAGCTCACAGCTGACTTCTGACAGTCAACATTTAGGTATATACCTAAATTTTGACCGTCAGAAGTGACAGCTGCTAAACACATGTTTTTGTAGATCATATGGTTCGGCGTAGGGATACATAATTTGGTCTGGTAATTTTCCAAAGCTTTTATCTGTCAGCTGTGAGCTGTCAGTCAGCACCAAAGAAGCCATGGGGGTAATGTACATTACGAAATACTGTGTTGGGAGACGAGTAAGGGATCAATATTTGTTAACAGATACTCTGACCTAACTTAAATTTAGTTTAGTTAAACCCAATTTGGTTGCCACATGGTCTAAGGCGTCACTCTCGCAATAGACTGGACTGCCAATGATGGAGAGATTGGGGTTTTGAATCCCGGTTGGATGTACTATGGGTGGTTTTTCCTGAATGGTTTTACGGGCTCGCCCGAATTGCGCCAATTCTCTTAGCTCGGACCCGAATTGCGCCAAGAGCTTAAAAGTGCCCCCCCAGACCGGACCCGAATTGCGCCAATACCCCCCTTCCCAAGACAGGACCCGAATTGCGCCAACTGTGAATATAAGCAAATATTAATACTATGTCTGGCGGTAAGAAGGACACAAGTCAAAAAATATAATTTAGTTAACTATATTTGCTCGAAATCAATCACAATGTATAAAGGTTGAAGGTGATGTTGTCTCTTCTCGCACTCCTCCTTTAGGATTCTCATAGCGTCAATGTAGCAAAAAGCTTAAGAAAATGTTTCGGTGCGTATTCAAAGGTTCCATCCATTCACCCAATTTCATTCTGGCACAAATACTCAAGATTCGAGTGACAAGAAAATATCACGATCTCCTCCTTTTTTTCGTTTCTCAACAAAAAGTTTTCGTCTTGAATAGTTTTTATTTCAATTGAATCTATGGCAAATTGAATTTCTTCGGAAAATTTAGGCAACTTTGGCAGTGTTTTTAGTTTAGTGTGGTTGATGTTATTCCTGATACATTTATTGTCCTTGCGGGTCAATGTTTATATAGTTTTTTTCTGTGTCTGTACCTCTGTGTGGATTAACTTTGAAGGCCTTACTTCAATCTCTTCAGCTTTCCTCTTAACTGCGTTGCTAATGGATCTTCTGTTCAACTCTTGATCTAGTAGTGGTTCGTGGTTGTGTTCATTTTCAGTCCACGAGAAAATATTTCCACCATCAAGAGTGAATATTTTAGCATTGCAGTCCTTTTTGGTGCATCTCCACCTCTCTTACCTCGTCAACTTTAATTGATTCACCTGTCGATACATATATTTATTATAGACAATCAGAACTTTCCCTTTTTCACTATAAATCCTTTCCATATCAATAATTCTCGCTAATATTATCACAGTTCACACAAAACCAGAAAAAAAAAATACACCGGGACAGTCACTGTTTTCGAGACAATTAATAAGTATTGGACAGACGGATGTCAATACTACTGTTACAAGTCTTGTTAGGGGCACCTAGGGCGTTTTTACATTCCTTTACTAAGGGGAGAGATTGTTTGCGATGGTCTTTGTTTGTATCATCCCCCCCACCTCCCTCACCGACTACCTGAACTTGACTTGGCGCAATTCGGGTCCGGGATTAGTAAACAAATTTTAATCCCTTAATGACTGGCGCAATTCGGGTCTGCCCGGTTTTACAATCCCTTTCCAAGTGAATGTGGGCACAAATTGGCTCCTCTTAATTCAACCTTCCTCATCCCTTAATACATTAACGTAATTAGTACATACTATGCGCGTAACCCAAACGGGTAGTAAGACGTGGTGTTAAATAGAGATGAGAAATTTCCGGTAAAATTTTCAGATGATTGAACACCAGGGGAAGATAATGTTTTATGATATTTAGGTATTAACAAATATTGTCTACAACAGACCCGAAGTTAGTGACACATTCAACCACCGAGCGTTGTAGTAGACACGTGAGTGTAAGAAGAGAAATGTAATAACTGTTATCGCTTTATTGTAACTCATTTGATAATTAACCTTTTTCTAACGTCCTCGGGGGGAAATTAAACTGAACTTTAAAACTCTGGATATCTCAAGATCGTTCGATACATTTAAATAGCGATATATCTTTACAGAAATAAAAACTAATAGAAAAATTCCCGGAAAAAATAAAATCAAAGGAAAATGCTCGTGTATATTTTCCAAACGGTAACATTTTTCCTTCCCACACCTTTAGACTCATAAGACACTGGGATGAAGAATATTTGATAGTCTATTAACATTATGTACCCAATTTGAATCAATCGAGTGATATTCCTGTTGACAGAATCACTGTCTTATATCACTGGACACAACACACGCACTTATATCTCCAGAGGCCCACACGCACTTGAAAGGGCAGAAGACCTCCCTCCCCCCTCTCCCCCTCGTAACTCTCACACGTAGCTCCTAGGGGTAGAAGACAATGAATTATGTGTTCATGCTAAGCTGGCAAGTAATGCCCTCACTCTATCATAGCGCTCTCATGCTGTGTGTGTGTGTGTGTGTGTGTGTGTATGTGTGTGTGGAGATATTCAAGTCCGACCACCTACCCTCAATCTTTCTTATATCCCCCCCTAACCCCTCTTCACATAACGAGGGTTCAGGGGAAGAAGGGGATATGTCACTCCGCGGGGGTCATCTGGTTAGCAAGAGCGATCAACATAAGAGGCACCTGCCTCGGTGGCGTAGTTAGCTAACGCGCTAGTTTCGTGTTGATCTAGGCTGCGGAGGTCGGGAGATCGATGTTCGAATCTCGGTCGGGTGAACTGAGGGTGGTTTTGCATAAGCTGCCAGATCATCTTTGATAATGTGGCAAAGTTTGGAAACAATGGAGCTGGTGTAGAACCCAGGTCTTCAGTTGATGTAAAGAATAAGTCTAATACATTCAATCAACACAGTCAATCAACACGGTCAGCCACGTACTGAGTATAAGACGGTCAGTCACGTACAGTGATTCTAGCTCAGTAAATCAACACGGTCAGCCACGTACAGTGATTCTAGCCCAGTCAATCAACACGGTCAGCCACGTACAGAGTATAAGACGGTCAGTCACGTACAGTGATTCTAGCCCAGTCAATCAACACGGTCAGCCACGTACAGTGATTCTAGCCCAGTCAATCAACACGGTCAGCCACGTACAGTGAATCTAACACATTCAATAAACACAGTCAATCAACAGAGTCAGTTACGTCTAGTGAGTCTAACATAGTCACGGTCAGTCAGCAACCCGCCTCTGTGGCGTAGTTAGCTAACGCGCTAGTTTCTTGTTGAACTAGACTGCTAAGGACGGGGAGATCGAGGTTCGAATCTCACTCGGGTGAACTGGGGGTGGTTTTTCCTAAGTGGTTTTACGCTCTCCCTCCACTCAAATGCGTTTTAACTTCCTTCAAACTTTCCAATTCCTTACCCATTAGCGTAATTAGTACTTAAGCATATAACCCGAACGGGTAGTAAGACACGGTGTAAAGTATTATTATTACTATTATTATTATTATTAACACGGTCAGTCGAGGAGAGTGAACTAGAGTTGCTCGGGCGAGTAGCGAGTCCCAATGTAAATTCTCTCGTGTGCAAGATATCGCGGACCATCAGTACTAACGGGAGCTTGTGTCTAAGGGTTCGGCCAGACTTACAAGCGTGCGAGCGAGCGCTCGAGCGAGTGAGCGACTGGGCGGCCAAACTGGCGGGCGAGCGAGCGCGTAATTAGCAGAGGGACAGTATTCACATATACTGTTGATTCGGATCTGCAGTATTATTATGTCTTTGAATGAGTAAATAAAAAACTTTTTAATACAATTAGTTTCTTGGAGACACGTTTTTTTTTTAGTTCCTTACTACTTATTAGGTACTTACCATTCAATATATTACAAGAAATGGCCACTTCTTCCCCAAGTTTGTCTGTAAGATCCCGTCTTCCGAAATTCGCATGGTCTTCCCTCCACAAAGCTGGTCTTGACTGACCCTCGCTAATAAGGCCCTCTTTATTCACGTTCACCATGTTCACTAATCTATAAACACGCACCCTCTGAATACTTAGAAACACCTAGGACGGTATGCGAGAACGTAGTGAACGCTTAGTGGACCAGTTGTGTGGTCCCGAGTACACTATCGCTCCACCTTTTACGAGCACTTTCCAAACACTGGGGTTCACGAGCACTTTCCAAACACAGGGTTCCACGAGCACTTTCCAAACACAGGGTTCCACGAGCACTTTCCAAACACAGGGTTCCACGAGCACTTTC
>CABFOV010003535.1:36590-48366 GCA_902141375.1 Timema poppense
ATATATATATATATATATATATATATATTAAATTTACGAACACTAAAAGTATTGCGACTTTAAAAATAATATAGCCCGAAATGTTGATGGATGAACCCTAAAAAAGTGATTTTTGCAATGGTATATGTCTGTATGTCTGTGTGTCTGTTTTACCCTAAAATAAAGAGTGCTTTAGCAAAAAAGCGAAAAGAGAAAAAAATCGAACGGGAGTCAAAAAATGTTCTACGTAAGCTCAGCGTAATTTGTGTTTGGGTTTGCTAGTGTATATTATTTCGTTTCACATAATATATTACGAGTTTTGAGTAAATCTCTCCATTTTTAAACAATGGAGCGAGAAAGTCAGTGTGGGGCTCCGTACCATTTATTTTAATTAATAATAGCATACCTGGAATCAAATCCAAGACATTTTGTGTGCACCGTGTCATACTACCCGTCTGGGATATCCCTATATTTACACTAATGGAGTAGGATGAGGAGGTATATTTCGCATGGAGGAAGAGTGAAAAAACATCTAGGGAAAACAACCCTTATTGTATCGTAACAAATTTCAAACCACGATATTTCAGAGATGATCAATGAGCACGTGAAAAAGTTGTCAACCACAGCCAAGGTGTGCAATTATTTTTGTTTTACACTTGCAACGTTAGAGAGCGCAAAGACCCCGCCGTGTCGGAATAATATCCAAGATACTTCAAACCAAGTGTTGACGAGGCTGGAACAGATAATCTCAGGCGCCGGAGACCCTGTCTACTAAAACCTCAATCAAAAATAAAAACATAGTCTGGTTAAACTCCTCAAGCTAATTTATAAATAAACTAGATTTTGATTCTAAAAGTAGTGATTTTTGTTCGTGTATGTTGTTGCCACTGATCATAGAAGAGAGATAGAAATAGAGGAGTGAGAGAAGGAAGACCGTATCCTTCCCTTTCACCTACGAACCCCCTCACCTGTCCTAACACGGCGCTTAATTAAGTGACTTATGCAGTCGTATAATTTCGCTCGTGTTATTAAAATCGGGAGAAAACAAATATCTGTGCCTTTGTGAGCATGTCGGTATCGTAGTGACTGACGACCAGACGCCCGCCTCTCAACTTTGTTCTATTCCAATCCACAGGAGAGACACACTAACACTACTGTAATACACAGTTTATTTTGGATGCGTTCGGAATTGAGAGTATTCATTCCTGGTGTGGTTGTCGAGTTCCCATATACATTGCTTGCTATCCATGCGCGTGCAGACAGAGAGCGGACTGGGTATTAAATATCACGCATCTAGACGCTTCATTTCATTTGAAACAAGCAGGTATCCTCCGTTTACCATGAAATACCTAGCCCGTTCACGATAACTTTGAATTTTCATGATACCGTGGTTGAAAAGTTAATGAAAAATATAGCCGTGGATTCATCGGCCTCACGGATTCGTAGTGATATATTCGACCAGTGTTGTAAGCCGAGTTTAATTTTGAAACCATCAAACCGACAAAACATATCCGTGAGTTGAATGGATTCAAAACAACTGCCAGGAAAGGTAAAGTAATGAGAATTATATTTGGAGCTAGGGGGGATGAACAGACAGCGGGGAGAAAGCTACAACAGGAAGAACTTCATGGTGTGTATACATCCCCAAACATATTATGGATAACTCTGGCAAGCAGGCTGAGGTCATGTGGCACGTATGGGTGATGACAAGTGTATATACACAACATTTTAGTTGGTAAACCTGAATATACACGTCCCCTTAGTAGGGATAGACATCAATGGGGGGGGATAATGAGTTAATTTATTTGAAGGAGTTTTTGTGTCAAGATAGGTTTGGATGGGAGTGTCTCAGGACGGTGATTTTATAGACGAGTCTCAGGATATAGTTGAATTGAGGTAGTGGGATATGGTTGAATGAAAGTGTATCAGGATATGGTTGAATGGATGTAGTCTATCTCAGGATAAGGTTGCATGGAGGTGTGTCAGGATAGGGTTGGTTGGAGGTGTCTCAGGATAGGGCTGTTTAGCGAGCTTACGTTCTGGCGGCCATTAACTCTTGAGCTCCTTAAGCCCAGAGAATTAGTCAATAAAATCCCTAGTTAGCTTGTTAGTACAGCTGTTAACCAGACCAATTGTGCCTTTTATGAGAAAATTATTAAATTTCTACTATGGATAGTATAGATTGTATACATCTACGTGTGAAGGGAGGTCAGATTTGACCTCTGAGGTCGGCGAAAGGTAAAATCCAATATGACCCCCACTCCACCGGGCCTAGTGTTTAAATATTCTTAGCTTGGAAAGCAAATAGTGTAAAAAAAGGAATTTAAGGTGTAATTTACAAATAATTTAAAGATGCCCATTCATTATATAACACAGTAGAGATCTCCAGAAGTCAATAAATTGAAGTTAGATCAAGGGCAAAGGCCAGTATTGACATAAATAAACGTGAACAGCTTGTATATCTTATTAATTACAATGCAAAATACATGTAATGAACAAAAATATGTAATGAATAAAATCATCAATCTCCAGAAAATAAACTCAGTTCAGTTGCACAGTGCACTTGAGTGAAGCTTTGACACACCTGCAGCATCCAGTGCAGCCGTTCTTAAACCCACAGTGAATTAATTCATGGCACGAATATGATACTTCAGGGAGAATGCTCCAAAGAGGCTGCTACCCAATGGCCTCCTTTGTCCAGCCCCTGTCAGAGGGATCCGGAATATCTGGATTAATGACCAATACCTGGTTCCAACAGTTGGTCTGGCAATAAGTGCGCTTGATGTTCTGCTTGAGTGCTCCCTGGGTTGGAGAGTGTTTTCTATTGATCTATAATTATGTGTGAACAGCTGATTCCTGACACAATTAACCTCCGTGATCTCACTGGTTCGGTCGCACATCAGTACAACAAATCGCTCCAGCAATAGCAGTGACTCTTGACCGATTTCACTTGGCATAGATAGGAGTTTATGGAAAGCATCATCCACCTATGGGAAATACTTCCAAACATTTTGGGCAGTATTTTCCCCTCTACCAGTTAATGTGGGAACAGTATTACACTTGGTGAAAGCGTGAAATACTGTCAGAGTACGACAATGTGTTGGATTCATTGTGGCAACCATTTCATGAATATCTATGTACTGAAAGTTTGACCCGACACCAAAAGCAATCCAAAATTTATCAAAAGCTAATTTTCTAAGCCGTCACCCAAGAATGCAGGTTTTCTATCTCCAAAAGTGTTAAATTTGACATATTTGTTGTTTACAACTATTTGGAATGCACATGGTTCACCTGCGGTGAAATTGAGACTATTATATAATGAGTTAAGAGGATACAAAATCTAGTTGTCTTTTAGTAGCATTGGTTGTACACACATGGACAAACTTCAATGCTCTTTTGCACAATACTTTCATTCTCAGTTGATAAAATTAAGCCACAGCCAGTACAACTATTTAAGTATCAACGGTACTATGGTCATCTTTTTACAACCCTTTAACACAGCATCTGTCGAATAAAAAAATACACAAGTATCGGCCTCCTCTTTCAAACATGGGGCTAGGCTACAGGGCTCGGGCCTAGGTGAATCAAGTATGTATTACCGGTAGAGAAGAGGACTAGACTTCTTTATGTTGCATAAAGTTCCTTGCCCTCTGCTATCAGAAGACATTCGCATTACAGGAAAGCAAACAATTTGGTTTTTATCACTGGCTCAAAGAATGTACATCAAATTCTTTGGCATCACATTAAAAGGATCCACTCTTTTCCTCGTGCCCTCTCCTCTCTTCTCTCTCATTACGGCGTTCATGCTTTCAGGTAGGTATACATCCCAAACATGATCGAGGTGGCTGGTCTTCTCGAATTGAGCAGAGATATATGTTGCCAACACTCTTCCAGCATAATTTTGAAATGTTTTTTGCTGTGCCATGATTTAGCATTTGAATCACAGTTTCACCATCGAAAATGTTTGCATCAACTGTAGGTGCAGTATTGTTTTCGAGAAAATCTGCTTCCAGGCACTTAAGTATCCATAGTCTTCCTCCATTTGACAAAGCTAGCGGGGCTGCGTGGTTCCCGTGGGTGAAGAAATTGTCTATGTTTCCATACCGGGCTTTACATAGGATGTAAAGCCTCAAAAATAGGCCATAATCACTCTTAATTTGTGCTAGCTGTTCCTTATGTTTATCTGAACCACACTAGTACAGGAGTACACAACTCTAGTACAGAAGTACACTAGTTGTTAATCTTGACAGGTGGTCTACTGAACAGTGATAGCTTGTTACTTTGAAGTGTTTCTGTGACAGGTATTGTGCATTGTTTTAGTATTTTTGTGAGAAACTAATTTTACTGCTCTTCACCACTGGTATCAATACTTCTACTAGTATCAGCCACTTGGGTGTCCATGATGTCCTAGAAAGTCTTGACTGTATTATAGAAATGTATTCCCTATATTTTCCAACACTTTCACAAGAGCCTTAACATACTTCAGGAAATTTTCTTGCACATAAGGTTCTCGTTCATAGTGAGGGTGTCTATTGCTACCAGCACAAGCACCATCCTGTTAATGTTTGGCTTATACTTCAAACTCTGTAGTGATCCTGGCCATTTCTGACCCTGCTAATATTCAACGTCTGAGTATTCCTGAATGGCCTGTCAATCCAATAGCCCCACCAGAACCTTCCATCGATGCAGTGTTCTGCTCTTGATAAATTGTTGTTGGTTTTGTGGAGCATAGAATTCCCAGACTTTAATTCTGCTAGGACATCTGGGTATTTATGAGCAAGAGTAATCAAATCACGGATGTATAAGGCAATTCACCTTGTGTAGTTTGTGTGATACAGGGCGATCAGTCAGGGCATAGTCTAAGTCGGCGATCTCACGTACAGATGAAAGCTACCTTCATGAAGTGCCACAGCAAGCAAAGTTCCAATAGAATATCCTTTAGTCAATAATCAAAATGCACACAGGTCTTTGCTTGTTTTTCACACCTCTCTTCTTGACGGTTTGCATGGCATCATTATCATCGGCTGTGAATTCTTCCCTCTAAGCTTGTTGGAGGAGTATATGAATGCTTGTAGCTGTGTGCTGGTGTGTATGGCGGGTCTTGGTAACATGACTGGTCTTTATGAAGAAAGCTTCTGTTACGAAACTTTCAATGTCAGCTTGTAGCAGGGAGTTTATCCAGCCACTGTCTTACAGCCAGTCTCCCAGAAACTTCTACATAACCATCTTGATGTATAAGCTACCTAACATGATGACACAGCGATCTTCTCCATGGGTGGCTGGCCAGGTTCATTGGATTAACTTCGCAAGAGCATAAAGTGGTTGGTCAGCAGCCAGGACGAGAATTTGACCAAAGTTCAAGTGCTGAACAGCTGAGTAATTCATGGAGTGCCGTATCATCGCCAGTGCATTGATTACGGTAGCTAAGGTAACAGCTTGGTACACGTCAGCGTGGTGGTTAGAACATGATACCAACCATCCGTGGTTGAAGTTTTACCAGCTGTATTGACAGTTCTGAATCATACAAACTCGTCTTCTGTTGCAGCAAAGAGGATCTCGCAAGGTCTCGCGAGCCCTTTCACATCTAACGTACTGAAGTTCTTCGACTTGAGGGCAGCTGGTGGCACAATTATGTAGCCGGATGTCATAGGTGTAATTTATTTGGTGGAAGAAACACCTTGACTAATTACTGGCACACCATGGTCAATTTCTAAATGTGTATGTGATGGGTGCTTCATTAGTAAAACTCCCGTACCATGGAAGTATTCTTTTGTTGTTGCAGAACTAGGGTTGTGAACAATGCATGACACAACTTTGGTGGGCACATTACATCTTGCACATTAAACTGTTGGCAGACACCATTGGCAATGTCAGATAATTCACGAAAGTAAAATATACCACACCCTAGTAGACCCACCAGAGAATCTAACCTTGAAATCACAGTCACCACGGTACTCCAGTAAATTGTGAGCTTGGCGCTTTTGACCGTGTGTCCATTGAAACGGGTTTTATATATTAAAAAAAGCAATCAAAGGAACTGTGACACTCACCCTCATGGAGTAGAATGCGAATGCGCAGTGTCGTAATATTTTGACGTTGGAATATTAATACAGTGTTTAAATGTTTAGGCATAATCGTCATTGCTGAAAGCAACGGTTTTAGTTGTTGGACTTTTATTTCGCTTTGACTGGGAGATATATGCTACTTGGCTTGGTCGCCTGTGTCTATAGACTTTTAGCCGCTTTGGTAACACAGAGGTGTGGAACCAGGGTTGATCTTAAACCTAACTTAAATTTAATTTAACCAAAAGCTGGTGAAAATACTTATGGTACCTGCAGGGAATCAAGCCCCAAATCGTAACCAGGTGCACTGACCACTGTACCATGGGTCCAGTTGTTCATCTTGAAGAAAGAGAGGGAGATTCACCATGTGTTTTGCGCGTTAGGTTAAGAAACATGGTTGATGTTGAGTGATATACATGCTATTTGTCGTCCACACTGTTTTACTTTATACCCTCTTTTCTCGTGTTCTTCCCACGCTCTCTGTCCTCCGTTATAATTTCCATTCCTCCTTATCTGGCTTCACCTCCCTTCTTTGCTGAATTATGCATGGCAGGATGAAGGGGAGTTTTCTTCGTGGCCCTCGAGACTAAGGCGTGCAAGAAGGTGGCGATGTTACAGCCATAGACATATCATAGAGCCATTTTTGTTGCATTCCATGAATATCTATTATATAAAAACCTTATTTCTTCGAGTCTAAGTTCCTAATCTCTTCCTTCTGAATCAATATCAGTCTTATTATTTCAAGCCGTCTTTATCTTTATTATTCGATAATGTATCGTCTTTTGAGCCATCGAGAGCGTTAGTCGAGAAATAACCGCGATTCTAAGATGCACCCCGTTCTTGTAGACTTTGTTTTATCACCACGAATCAATACCCATTTGGGCTATACGTCGTTTAGAGATGTTTAAATGGGGAAAAAAATTGTTTCTTAGGGTTCGGCCAGACTGACAATCGTGAGAGTGAGTGAGCGACTGGGTGGCCAAACTGTCGAGCGAGCAAGTGTGTGATTAGCAGATAGCTCTTGATAGTTGTTGACGAAAAGGCAAAGGTTCGAATCTTGACTTGGTGAACTGAGGGTGGTTTTTAACAAGTGATTTATTGTTGTGGTTTTCCCATCCTCTATTCGTGATAATGGTGATTCTTATTTGTAAAGGTCTACTTTGATTATAATATTGGAAGTATTTTAACATAGTTTTACATATAGGTATGGTTTATGATCTTACCAATTAAATTAGGCCGTTAGTAGCAAGTGTGATAAACCTATCGTTAGTAATAAAAATGTCAAAATGAGAAGTTTTTCTAGCACTCAATGAACCAACATACAATAATATTTCCTAGCGACTGTAAACTAGATTGTACCATCTCGAGCGCGCGTGCTTGAAAAATAGAACCAGTTCTACCTTTCTAGCGCGCGCTCGGCTGCCCGCTCCAGTCCGGCCACCTCTCATTAAAACCAATGTTTTCTATTTTATATTTTAGTCACTCGCTCGCCCAGTCTGGCCACCTCTCATTACAACCAATGTGTTCTATTTGATATTTTAGTCGCTCGCTCGCTCCAGTCTGGCCACCTCTCATTACAACCAATGTGTTCTACTTGATATTTTAGTCGCTCGCTCGCCCAGTCTGGCCACCTTTCATTACAACCAAAGTGTTCTATTTGATATTTTAGTCGCTCGCTCGCCCTGTCTGGCTGTACCCGGAAATGCGGCTCCAGGACTCGATCGTGTCCGTGCTCTTGTCTAGTGACTCTACAGCTTGTACACTATAGACACGCAGTTTCTATTGGCCCATTACTGAGAAATATGACGTCACTTTACAATGTTGTAGCCGAACAGAGGGAAGTTTCCCCACATGAAATGGTGTCGGTTCTGTAGAGTAGGGGTAAGGGCTTTAATCTGAGCACTTTCTGCCAAATAATAAAAAGGCTTTTTTTAAACTGCCCTCAACTTAGCCTTTGGTCTCCTCCATAGTTAGCTTATGCTCTGAGAGACAATTTATAATTTTCTTTTTATCTATTTTTCACACCATAAAATAGCATCATTAATTAGGATTGCCGATTTTTGTTCAAATTTGAATAAATGACGTTTGACAAATGTGCAGACAGAACAGGTGGTGGTTTTTATTGGTTTCATACTTTTATGGCCATTATTATTATTATTATTATTATTATTATTATTAGCACCGCGTCTTACTACCCGTTCGGGTTTTACGCACTTACGCTAATATATAATGGTAGGGTGATTGTGAGATGAAATGGAGGACCTACAGTTTAACGTGGAATCCGAACCACGGTGGAGACCTGGCATTCCTCACATTCACAAGATTTCTTGTCAGAGGTGAAGGAAGGGTTTGGTAATCAGATAAATCTTTGCCGGGACCGAGGATTGAACCCCGGCTGCCAGCATAGAGGTCTGACACCTTACCCCTAGACCGCCAGGTCACCTATAAGGGAGGGTAGTAAGACGCGGTAAAACAAAACCGTTCTTTGATAGTAGGGGCACTAGTGTAAGCTTGTTAATCAAAATTAATAAAAATCTACGCCGTCTATTCTGATTTACATCTATGCTACAGCGTCCCAAAGTCTTCGGCGGAAGAAAAAAGAGGATTTTGTGGCGTAGAAATAGGGGGCCATGGTGGGGTGGGGGGGGGGCGGGGGGTTTGCGGGAGAAAACTTTTCAGGGCAAGAAGGGAAATCTTCAAACTAGGAGGGATTGTGGGTTTGTATGAGTTGCTCGCTTGGTCTCGCTAAGAAAGACGGAGAGCAGAGTTCTTGGATCTCTTTCAAGAGATTTCCCGCACAAATCTCATCCACTTGAAGATAAATCTTACCCCACCCTCCCCCTCTTCCCTCTTATTTTCCCAAACTGTACCAGTCCCACCAAAAAAAACAAGGATATTTCACGAATTTGTTTTCTTGTAAAATCGAAGTAAACATCTGTGTATGACAGGTAATTCAGCTCTGGAAGTTCATTTTCTCATCGCGGCTTATTTCCACAACTAGCTTTTAGCCGACAAGTTGGTAATTATTGCTGGTGACGTTACTTTACCGGAACCGCTTTATCATTTACCGTGGTAATTTTTCCGGCTTAGATACGAAACGGGAAAATTGAAAACATAATAACGGGGGGGATAAAAGCTGCATGTCAAAATCAAATTGATTTGCATGTTGATTGGTGATTGAAATAACTTTTGTTGTATTGGATTCTTTTTTAGTTGAAAAAAAATGCTCAGTGGATAATAATATGTATTTTGTTTTCACCCAAACCACAGGAACAATTAGTGTATTTTCATTACTATATCGTTTTGTTAGTTTGGTCACACTTGGATTTTTTTTTATCGCTACCAGTAGCTGATGGATTTTGAACTTTGGCAGTGAAACATATTAGCTGTGTTTAATTTATGTTCCTGTGTATTCATTCTTATGCATAATTTGGGTATTAAAATATTAATTTATATTAGTAAAGTACTCCTAACTGGTTTCACAATGTAATTAGAATGTTTAAACTATAATTACTTTCATATTATAACTATGTATTTGCTTACTATCGAACTAATTATACTATTTTAATTGGGTAGTAGAAGGAGGTGTTACATTCTCTGACCTGTAATTATATTGTGAA
This sequence comes from Timema poppense, assembly GCA_902141375.1. Taxonomy (NCBI): domain Eukaryota; kingdom Metazoa; phylum Arthropoda; class Insecta; order Phasmatodea; family Timematidae; genus Timema; species Timema poppense. The sequence continues at coordinate 46,252 of CABFOV010003535.1, forward strand.
ATAACATTTTGAGAGGATAATTTACTTTAGCCTATTTTCATTTTATATAGTTTCATCTTATATTAGTTTAATTAGGAGATTGCCGCCATTTTCAAAGGTTAAAAGAAGTAAAATAATCCGCACCCTGCTTTTATAAGTTCCCAATATTTGTTTATCCGATTTGCCTTATCGTAAGATGATTGAAACGAAGGGTGACCTGGCGGTCTAGGGGTAAGGTGTCAGACTTCTGTGCTGGCGGCCGGGGTTAAATTCTCTGTCCCGGCACAGATTTATCTGATTACCAAACCCTTACTTCACCTTTGACAAGACATCTTGTGAATGTGGGGAATGCCAGGCCTCCACCGTGGTTCGGATTCCACGTTAAACTGTAGGTCCTCCATTTCATCTCACAATCATCCTACCATTACACATTAGCGTAAGTGTGTATAATACGAATGGGTAGTAAGACGCGGTGCTAATAATAATGATTGAAACAAACAGGAAGATAAGTAAGAGAAACTACTAGTATTTTCCTAGAGGGAGAGTGGAAAAATCACACTCATTGTGCCTTGCAATATCGAGGTCTCGCAATTCTTATATTATTTTAAGGGTCTGAAAAAACGACAACCACATATGTAATACCTGTCACACAAGATTTAAAAAAAAAGTAATTTTAGAAAGAGCTGATTTATTCTAGGTGCTATGGGGGATTATTTTAAATGCAGTTTTGATTCACTTCAGTAAACCTTTATACGTCTCACATAAGAAACGTAATGAATATATCAATAATATAACATGATTAAATATAAAATGCTATCAAACCTTTTTATTACTCTAATAAAGTCTAAATACACAACGGAATATAAAACTCGTAGCCACACTTTTATAAAATTACAAAATTAGATTCCGTTCTAATTATTAGAACCATAATTTTATCTGTCATAAAAAGAACCTTCCGTCTTCTCCGACACGTGCACCCAGTGATACTTCCAATATTGCCTGAAAATCCCCCAACCCTCTTACAACCCACTCGCAATTTTAATATCTTGGTTTTCTTGTCGGTTCACCCCCCTCGCGTGCAGGGCGGTGGTAGAGAGAAGTGTTTTCGTAATTCTTCCTCCGGCTTAATTACAGTCAGGGCTAATTGGCTGTAATGTTGAGACGGGGGTTGTTCCATTCAACCCCTTGCCTTGCCAATCACTCGATGTTATTTACGTTATTGCTTCTTAGTTACAGCTAATAGCCACAGGGGGTTTCTCAAACCCACATCGATGTACTAATTGTAGTTTTCCCCAAATTGCTTCACACTATCTCTACACGCAAATGTGGGTACGTTTCCTCCAAATTATACCTTTACCATCAGCGTTATTAATGGATATGCACAACCTGAATGGGTAACAGGTAGTAAGACGCAGTGGGGAAAAAAAAGGTTCTATAAGGAGGAGAGGTTTGAAGCCAGTACTCCAAACAAGTGGTATTCAATATTTTTTGTTTGCATACCCCCATAATTTATCTTCCACTTTGTACCCCCCAAAGCTATTGGTGCATAATGCACTCCATACATATTCTGTAAAATACATCCAAAATAATGTATTAAATAATAAGTTTTAAATGAGAAATATTTGTAATTGTGTACATCTTAATATAAAATCGAAAGCCCTGACCCGATGAATTCCGAATCTCCAAATCCAAAATCTTGAAATTTGTCAGGAAGGATCCTTTCAGGTCATATGAATCCGATTATAAGGGATTTTTTGTGAAATTCAACTTCATGAGGGGAAAACAAGGGTTGGTGCAAGATAAACAACTTCATGAGAGGAAAACAAGGGTTGGTACAACATAAACAACTTCATGAGAGGAAAACAAGGGTTGGTACAACATAAACAACTTCATGAGGGGAAAACAAGGGTTAGTGCAACATAAACAACTTCATGAAAGGAAAACAAGGGTTAGTGCAACATAAACAACTCTATGAGGGGAAAAGAAGGGTTGGTGCAACATAAAAAACTTCATGAGAGTAAAACAAGGGTTGGTGCAACATAAACAACTTCATGAGAGTAAAACAAGGGTTGGTGCAACATAAACAACTTCATGAGGGGAAAACAAGGGTTGGTGCAACATAAACAACTTCATGAG
>CABFOV010003535.1:50138-64395 GCA_902141375.1 Timema poppense
TTATACGCACTTACGCTAATGTGGAATGGTAGGGTGATAGTGAGATGAAAATGGAGGACCTACAGTTTAACGTGGAATCCGAACCAAGGTGGAGGCCTGGCATTCCCCACATTCACAAGATGTCTTGTCAGAGGTGAAGGAAAATTTTGTCAATCAGATAAATCTGTCGGGACAGAGGATTGAACCCCGGACCCCCAAAACAGAAGTCCAACACCTTAACCCTAGACCACCAGGTCATTCCTTAAAACTATAATTTATATTAAAAATATAGTTTATATTTATGTTGCCTATTTTATTGAACACAAATACTTAAATACTTCATATACCGTTTATATTATTTAAATAATTTAATAAATTATTTATTATTGACATTGAACAGGGTGTGCTATGTCTCCATAATTGTTTAATGTATTCATGGATAGGTTTGTGAGTACGTGGTTGGTGTACAAATAGACAATGTGAATGTGATTGCTGTTATTTGCAGATGATGCCCGAGAGTGAAAGTGACTTGCATAATGCATTAAATTGTTTGAATGTGGTGACAGGCGGAATGGATCTTCGTATAAATGTCTCCAAAATCAAGTTACTAGTTTTTGATAAGGACGGATCAGGAAGTGAATGTCAACTTAGTATAAATGGAAAACTGTTAGAAAAAGTGGGTGATTTCGTATATCTGGGCAGAATGTTCTGTAAAAATGGAAGGCTGGAATATACAGGTGAATGCACCTCGAAGAGTAGGTATGTGGACTATGGCAAAGAATGAAGTTATATATAAAGAGACAAAGATGTTGGTATATAAAATTGTGTTAACGCCAACACTGTTTTGTGGACGTGAAGCGTGGGCTTGTGGAGAGAAACACAAGAGATTGGTGGATGCTGTTGGAATGAGATATTTAATAAATGTATGTGGAAATCTCATATAGACAGTTATTAACTAATGGGTTCTGAAGGAGTGCTGTTTGAAAGGGAATCCAATACGTTAGTTTGAGCATATTGATAGAATTAATGTAGATCGAATGACAAAGTAAATATATTAAGGCAGAGGCTAGATGCTGTAGGTTAATGTGCGAAGAAGAGACACATTAATAGTTTTAAAAATAAAAAAATAAAACATTACTCGGCGTCTGGATATTGTTGAAAGGGTGGGAGTATGCACGTGCTTGAGGATGTATTCTGTGTGTTTAAAAGATGTTTATATGGAAAATGCGTTAAGGTAAAATTGTATCTTTCTAATACATTTTCAAATAAATGCTAAAATAAGAATAATTAAAAATATATCTTTTGTGGACTATAGGAATACGATGTATTGATTAATGATCTCTTTTTTTTTCACTTTTCACCTTCGAATAATCCAGATATTTACACAAATGTATGTTTTGTATTTTCAGGAAATCGCCACTTCTGCCCTGTGCTGTGGGTTACTGTTCAACTCCAGGCCAGGATCAACTGAATATAGCAGGATGCGAACTATTACACCGTGGTGAAACCAGTAAAAACAAACATGATATCGAGATGTTTTTCAGAATTTTTCATTGATCGGTAACCCATAATATTACTTAGTGTAAATTGTAGGCAGGAGGAACCCCAACAACAACAACTTAATTAATGTTGAATCTTCGTGATGGATTGTAAAAACTCCTAGAAACCGTACACATTATCGATCAGTACCACGCCTTTGGGGACACCGACTTGTAATAGGCTTTCCCGGATAATATGTATAGCCAGAGACATCTCCTGAAATAACTCCACCCAAGAATCCATCTGAGAATCGACGCTGGGAATTCTAGCCAACTCTAAGATAGGGGTGTTAACCCGTCAAGTGTTCCAGAAGCCACGATATACTTTTAATACCACATAAAATTGACCAAAATTCGTCGTTTTGAATGCAGACACTAAGGAGACGATTCATATCCTTCAGGAATTCATGGAGCAGTGTCTCAGGGTCATAGGAGTGTGAGATACCTAGACAGACCCATCAACTGAAGCCACTATCTCAAACAGTCCATCTCCAGCACCACACACATCGGATCAGCAACCCAAATATCAATGGGGGATTCGATGTGGTTCCCACGAGAGAAATTTGGTATGCAACAAGATTCCCGGGTGCCCAATTCCATCAAACAGAAAAGACGGCCTCATTAAGAGTGGCATTAGCTCTGGAGACTAGGGCTCTCAAAATACCGCCCAGCCGGGAGTTAATATTAAGCTAAATACCTTGCGACTATTATGTTCCGCCGTCCTGACTTTCTGATAGGTACCCAATAAACTGCTTTTACATCTTCCTCACATCCAAATGAACAAATGCTATAGAGGCGCCCGGAAAAGAATCTGTGACACTAGCGACACAATACCGACACTGCAGCCTATATACTTGGACAAACCATCCCGGAACTCTACTGGAAGGGAGCCTCAAGGACGTGGCTCGACAATAGAAACGGATCTATCTCTGGAGTCGTTCACATTGATTTTATTATGTTCCTGTTCCTCAGAATTGTATTTCTTTAATATGTATGCATTGTAATTTCTCTGGTTCTATAATAAATAAATGGATTCGGCTGTTCCGTTGTAATACAGCCCCTGCCTTTACCGCTGCAAAAACAGTATAAAGGGCAGTGGATGAGTCCAATCTGGATCAGTCGGAGACAGGAAGGACTCATTCCGCTGAGAGGTGGGCGACTACAACTGCTCCACGCTGTATTGGACATAAATCACACGGTGATTCAGCCTCTGGTTTCCACCACCGTGATGGTATTCATCCTCGGGTGGCGGACCTCCAACACAAGATTACTGTATGTTGAGGTCATTCAGACTACTTGGCAGTAGAAAAACTTAGGGAACGTCCGTCAGTAACAAAAAATATAAACTAGGTGAGAAAGCTAGAAAAATATTATGTAGAGAAACAGACATGGGTTTGCAGCCCTTAAGCAGGGGTGATCAATCTTTGGTATATGTACACCCGCCCCCCAAATGTTACATAAAATTTAAAAATATAATTTCATTATAAAGACCGAATATCTGGACGTAGGAATATACGACCTGGAAGAGCAATTTTTCTCTTTTTCCTCCAAATTCAGAACTTACGCTATGCATTAACAACTTTGGGGTAACAATTTGACAAGTAATCTATTTGGAGATTCACCAACCCATAATGTTGAGCACCACTGTCCTAGAGTTCTGCCAGGATAGTGAGTAAAACGTGAATCCAGAGAAACTGCGGGAATGTTTGGTATAATATTATACGTATATTCAACAAAGAGTAGTGTAGGTTTCTGCCAAGAGAGTAGGAATAAACTTTTGTTTGGCAACGAATGCTCGAAATTAAAAAAGAGCAGATAGGAAAAATTACATTGGTTAAATTAATGTCTTAGCGAATTGAGTTTAAGCACATTTAAAAAGTAAAGGAAGGCACGTGCCATATTCAGAAAAAAAGTATTTAAAGGGTAAAGTTGGCGAGATATAACAAAAATATAAATATTAGGAAACCTTATATATATTATTGGATATAGGAAAAGTAAGATAGTGCCATTTCAGTGAAATATGAGAATGGTAGCTTGATGTTAGACACGGACAAAGTTTCAAGTAGATGGAGCCATTATTTCAATCTAATATTAAATTTTCAAATTTTCATGGACGATCCTAGTTGGGTGAGGTTATCTAAATAAATACTGCTGAACCATTAGCCCCAGAGCCAAGCATTAGTGAAGCTTCAATTCCAGCAGAGTTAATAAAGTGTTGTGGTGAAATGTTCGTCAGAGAAATCCATAAACTATTACGTACCCATGAGGTGCCACCACAATAATGTAAAGAATGAATTATAATCTAATAACTATAGAGCCATCCCGCTACTACCTACATGTTGCACAATTTTAATAAGATCGATATATGTAGAGGAAAAAATCTCTGGTTTTATAACACACAAACAATTGATCAGATATTTAATATTCGGCAAATATTAGAAAAGGGGGGCATAAATTATGACTGTACACATGTGTCATAGATTTCAAAAAGGCCTGCTTCAGTTAAATGAAACAAATTATATGAACATTTAGTTAAGATTAGGATACACAAAAAACTTACCTATGATCATTGAAATTAAACGGTATATTGTGATACAATAGTAAGGGAGTTGATGCAAAAAAAAGTTATCAGAGGCTAGTAAGGAATAAGTTTATGCTCAAACAGATTGAGGATAATAATTTATAAATTCCTGGCGAAAAAAAACCTTTGTTAAGAACAATTTCAACTGTCAATAGGTGACCTGGCGGTCTAGGGGTAAGGTGTCAGACTTCAATGCTGGTGGCAGGGGTTCAATTCTCGGTCCCGGCATGGATTTATCTGATTATCAAACCCTTCCTTCACCTCTGACAAGACATCTTGTGAATGTGGGGAATTTCAGGCCTCCACCGTGGTTCGGATTCCACGTTAAAGTGCGTATAACCCTAACGGGTAGTAAGACGCGGTGCTAATAATAATAATAATAATAATAATAATAATAATAATAATAATAAACTGTCAATAACACTAAGAAAGTGAAAATTAATAAAATAATACAGTTGGGATATGTATTTCATTGCTTGGTCAGTTAGTTATGAACCTCTTCCGTGCTTCCAAGAAAAGTAAAACAAATAGTCTCACGGGTCTCTTACCTTACACGACGAAAATAAATATAGTGTGCCTGGGAAGTGGAGCTGACACACACCGCAACCTATAATAAAACATTGTTAGGATAATCAAATCTCGCACAGATTGCTGGTGGAAGGACGACATTAGAATTAATTTGAAAGCGATGGGTACAATATATATAACTAGACGGCCTGCTTTCAACTTTGAGCTCCATAAATAAAATACCACACACATTACATTCAATATGAAAATACATATACTTTTGGGCACAACTGGCTGGCCAAAACACTGTTTATTTCACACACGGTCAATTTATACTGACAATCCACAAAGGTAATAGACTAGAAAATATCAGTGAAAAATGCATTTCAGATGATTATTATTATTATTATTATTATTGTTATTGTTATTAACAATGCGTCTTACTACCCGTTCGGGTTATACGCACTTACGCTAATGTGTAATGGTAGGGCGATTGTGAGATGAAATGGAGGACCTACAGTTTAACGTGGAATCCGAACCACGGTGGAGGCCTGGCATTCCCCACATTCACAAGATGTCTTGTCAGAGGTGAAGGAAGGGTTTGGTAATCAGCTAAATCTGTGCTGGGACCGAGGATTGAACCCCGGCCGCCAGCACAGAAGTCCGACACCTTACCCCTAGACCGCCAGGTCACCATTCAGATTTTAATTATCTAGAAATGAGTTTGCTCATAGCTTCACAAATGCAATTATTAATATCCCATATGTAGCACTTTCTTTGCGATGTTCATGCCCTACGAAGAGAAAGAATTGAATTATAACCAGTGTATTGTCTACACGATCTCTTGGACTTGACACATATCTAACTAAAAGACATCTGTTTCTCTGAGAGTTGATGCTACGCTTAGCCTTATATTTTGCTTTCTAGGGACATGGAAGCTTTATTAAATAAATCACATATCAGTACACACCTGTCTTATAATTACTTCATGTTCCCTAGCCTAATGGTGAGATGCCACCTTGAATAATTTAGGCCCAACATGAACCTCTGTCAAAATAAACATCTAAAATCCAATTAAGATAGGGTAGCAGATGTGTAGTACCACACAGCTGAACAACTGGCGTACACTACCATTTTTTTATTATTCATAAAAAAAATCATAGTGATCTACAATGTCTGTAGTTACTAAGAATATCACATCTAATTTTTCACAATAGTAAGCACGAGGGTAGAAACGATGCATTGTGATTCTTCCCCATATGATATATTTGCTTTCTAATATTCACACGAATAACTAGCCGCTAATTCAATATATTCCGGTCGATGCCTTCAAAACTGCGCCTTCTTAGCACAAGTATAATGTACACTTTTAAAAGAAGTTCCTAAAATATTCAAACGGTACACTCTTCTAGATACATAGGTGGATCTGGTGCAATGTTCTTTGTGCTAAATACTGAACGTATATTAGTGTGTTGTTACATGGAATATAGCGATACTTCTTCATACACATATTACTACTACGTTATCCCCACTATTACTGCTAATGTTTACAGATTGATAAGAATATAGGCGCCTTTGTTATTATACATCTAAGGTTGATTTAATGAGTTCCATTCCACCTCAATCTCTAAACAGTAAAATTGCCAGTGTTAACTTTTGGATTTGATTGACATCATGGAAGTGTTTATAGCTTGTATTAAATGTCTTTGGTCTAAGTGTCCAAGTAATCTAAACGACTGTGTAGAATGTGCTCGGATCTCTTAAACAGCTATAGTTGTGATTTGTTTTATTATCACAAATTATTAATGCAGTTGAGGATATACAACAGCAGAGTACAAATTTCTCACTAGCTATACTGAGAAATATATGTCATTGTTTAAAGAAAGCCTCGCTCGACGACTTGATATGTGAGGCCCTTTTTAGATTATCTTACAATATTTGACTAGTGCTACTTTGTCTTAATTTATTTTTACATCCATATTTCCATTTTTCTTTGGCTTAAATTTTGGTAACATTCAAAGATAGTTTACACTGAGGAAAGTGGATAGCTCAATTAGATCACTATATTTCTGTGGGCATGATTAATCATATTTGGTAAAGATAATTGTGGCAGCGCAGTCAGTAAATAAATAGTCAACGATTTTGAAATGCATCTAGGTAAAGCATTAATGCATAAGGTCCTATTAGATTCCATTGGGGTACATTACATGATTCTGATCTATTTGCTTGAACATCTTGTTCTCAATTATACAGATTCATAGAAATATAATAGAAACAATCGTGACATGATCTACCGTATCAAAGCCCCTACACAAGTCAATAAAGATGCCTAAAACATAATTACAGTAATTTATGATATATTGACTAAAGTACATTGTGTTGCAAAGTACATGCGCGTAGTTCAGTGTCCTGTCTCACAATAATAAATGTTATTTACTCACGAACACTCCATAAAACCTCTTGGCTGCATTCCGACCACTGTAATGAGCTGCTGTGAAGAGTTTCTTGAATGAGGGTGATGATCAGCCAGAACACCCTAAACAAACGTCATCACTGATTGTTTACATACATCTCACTTTTATGAAACACAAATTATGTTTTTAAACAAGCATACATAATTTGTATACGTGTGATAGTTCTTATAAGGGTCTATCTATATGTTTTGACATTTATCATGCATACATATTTGGTCGTTGAGACATGTCAGAAACTCTTTCGAAGTAAATATCACTCGCACACATGTAAAAAAAATATATTTAATTAAATTATCTTATGAGTTGTTAAAAGTAACAAATATTAAAGACAATTTATGGTTCACATTTTCTATTTGATTCATTAAGGTGAGAGTGTAGGTAGCGTGAGTTAAGGGTAGTATTTTTTTTTTAATCAAAATTAATCCCCAGTAAAACTAAGGAGTCTAATTTTCTTCACATGGTGATATCAACAGTTGTTGAATATCTGTCAAGGGTGTCCGGGGATTTAATGACAACCTTTTCTCTTGATTTAAAATTGTTCTCATCTATAGCTGCTATGCTCGTGATAGATATTCAAGAAATGTTGATATCACCATTAGAAGAAAATTAAACTAGGATTCTAATTTTGGCAACAACAAAAAAGTTTTGCCATAAACAATACTTTTAGCTCGCTTTGTTATGGTTGCTACGGTTATAATGTACAGTATAAGTTTTTCAATAAATGTATATCAAGCAGTTAGAGTTGAACTCTTATCCTCTTGTTGTTTAGTCATTAACTTACTATTCTATTGCACTGGAGCACAATTGTGTCATTCTACCTGATGTATTGACAGGTAAGCTTAGCACCTAGCAATAGGGTGTGAAAACTCCCGGTGATGAAAGCCGCCTGTTTTCATGGCGAGCTGTGAAGTGCAGTCAGTATCCCAACAGCACTGGGAAGGGACCCTCCTCCTCGTAAAATATGATTAATTATAGGATTACAGTAATCAGATAGTTGGTAAACATGACACAAATGTGTGAAAACTTCGGTTATTTAATCTAAATATTTTGGACCTATTGTGGCTACTGCAGCTGCACGTTGAACCCTCCATAGTTTTATTATTGTTTTGACTGTCAATTCAAAAATTAAAATTACACAGTTCTAAAGTTAACGTTATTGTTATATAATCTCAAAATATGTGGGTAAAATATATCATTTAACATTTTTCAGAATGCTTGCTGTGCCCTCTCTCTCTTATAGGGCCCCTACACGATAAGTCAGACTGTCAGTATTAATTATTACTTTATGATCGTGTAGAGGCCCTATTAGAGTTGCACCAGTCAAGTAGGTTCTATGTGCTCAATCCACCGATCATATGATCGAAACATCTCTGCTTACATAATGAAGGTCTATTCATTACCCATCAGAGTTAATCTTAATGCTATAAGGAAGTCTCAATTCACTCCTCGCCGCTAAGTTAATATCATAATGTAGCTAGCGTAAAAACACTCTTACATATATGTCTAAAGAATTAATCACATCCTGGAAAATTCTCACTCGCGTCTATTCCTTAATAGATGAAGACTTAGGGCCTGCAATATTAACACTTAGTTGGGCTTGGGCCTGCTTTATGATGAACGGTGTTGATTGAAAAGAGATACTACAGAATATACATCAACAATAACAAATAAATTAAAATTTCACACACTGATTAAATTATTGTTTAGCTTAACACATCCACATAACTGATTTATAAACTAAAACAAAGTGTTCAATGAACATCTATAATACAAATACAATTATTTTTTTCTAAACATTCTACTGAAGGCTTATCTAACTAAACTGGCTAATAATGAAGGCCATTTGTTGATATTTGTTAAGTTAATAAAGGAAGTAGATGGTCTTATAGTTTCGCGACAGAAGTTTGGATCCTATCAGTGTCGCCAATCAGGATATATTAGTTCAATTACGCTCTTTATCCAACAATGTATATATCACTTCATTTCACGATCTTGTTCAGGCAAGCATTGCTTTGTCAATGAATTGCGTTTGTTGGTGCACTCAACTTGTGAGTTAGGGGAGATTTTGTTTCAAAGATGTAATTTATTAACTGCCATAGCTATATCTATATTGTACGAGGAGGAGCTATAAAGCTAGTAGCCGTATGTTGAACGTCCTAATATAGTTTCTATACATATTATCCTTATGAATAATGGGTCACACTGCTAATAATAGGGGGACCATTAATATAACAGATTATTAAAAACAATGTTATGTAATTTGCTAGATTATATAATTTATAGTTTTATTTGATCATCCTGATATAGAGGAACGGACTAGAAACTAAATATATCTATTCAAACAGGGTATATTAATATTATTAATATTGGAATTCTCTTGTGAGCCTACTCATTTGACCAACCTGAAATAAAACACACTGAAGGAATAAACAAGAATTTTATATCAATTCTTATGGTTAAAAATGATACGGTTTGAAAATTAAATAGCGTTCCTAATGGAAGTTACCTCAAACTAGGTATAAAATAAATGTGTTAAATAGTTACCCTTCTAACCTGATATTCGTGAAGCACAACCATCACAAAATGGAATCCAAGCTACATACCAGTTTAGACAAAAACTTCAATGCGGGTTACTCTGGAAAGAAAAATTTGCGGACTGGCCAAACCCTTCCTTCACCTCTGACAAGACATCTTGTGAATGTGAGGAATGCCAGGTCTCCACCGTGGTTCGGATCCCACGTTAAACTGTAGGTCCTCCATTTCATCTCACAATCACCCTACCATTACACATTAGCGTAAGTGCGTATAACCCGAACGGGTAGTAAGACGCGGTGCTAATAATAATAATAATTTGCGGACTGAGAGAGATCCTGCAGCGACCGACAGTCTTNCACCCTACCATTACACATTAGCGTAAGTGCGTATAACCCGAACGGGTAGTAAGACGCGGTGCTAATAATAATAATAATTTGCGGACTGAGAGAGATCCTGCAGCGACCGACAGTCTTCCCCAATGAACATACCTTTGTTCGTGGTAAGTCAGATTCCCTACCCCGGAGTCGATCTAATGGAACCATTGCTAGTAGATGACGTCAACTTGTAAACACACCAACCTTTCAAAATAATGTCTAGATCTCCCCTTCCCCCCACATCTCTGTCGTGGGACCAAAACAGGCCAGTCCTCGAGACATTATTTTCAGTTCTCGAACAGGGAAAAAACCTTGTTCGAGAATAGAAAAATAATGCCTGTAGCCGGAATCGAACCAGGGGGCATCTTCGCTCTACAAGTAGAAGATCTACTTACTTTGCCAAGAGAGCGGACAAGGTAGGGCGATATTTTTACAGGTATTTAAGGAGTGACAGAGAATTTCTTGGTATACAATTAAGTCTGGATCAATTTCAAAATTTCATACGTCAACATGGCTTAGTCAGTTGGATGCCAATCTAGTAATCAACAGATTATGGGCTCAAATCTAACACCATCCAATTTTTATTTTATTTTGCATGATTGAAAATAACTCTTCAAATCAAATATCGTATTAAGATAAGTTAGTTTTTATTTTTAGATCTTTATCAAAAAACATACCTGGTAATTGAGCTTGTGTGTATACTTACACATTATTCATATTTAAAATAACTAGCAAGCTAAATTAAACAGTGCACATCAACTTTATATATATATGTATGTGTGTGTGTGTGTGTGTGTGTGAGAGAGAGAGAGAGAGAGAGAGAGAGAGAAAGAGAGTATTTAAACAAAATATTAATGACAAATATGCTTATTAAAAGGACTAATCAAGCTAATTATTATTATAGAATCGAACTCTGTATAAGGTTTTAAATATGTTGAGAAAGAAAATATAGATAGCTACATTGATAGTATAATTGACTATATTTTTATTCAGATTTTTTTTAAAGTGTTCGAGGATTTATTTTGTAATCTGAGACTTTGGAGACAGATACGCTATCACCTAAGCTATAAGTATTATTAACTAAACATATTTGAAAGTTCTTATGATTTAATGGCTGATCGTATAGTCGTGGAGGTTTTCTCCCCAGGCTGCTTGCTAAGCCTTGCTATCGTCATGGATTAAATTGCCAAGCTATTATATTTGTTGATTTCGATTACACTCACATCTAAATACCTTAAAACATTATAGGTTCTCCCTTAACATAAATGACCCTGGAAAGTGGATTACTCCTGGATAGCTCAGTAGTTAGAGCATGGGTGTACTAAGCCAAAGATGATAGGTTCGATCCCCCGTGTTCATTTATCAATTTTTAGATTTAAAGAACATACTATAATCTCTGCGAAGAAAACTGCATGGTAGTTTTTTTAAGCTATTAATTATTTTCTCTGGTCCCCATATCACCTTAAATAATAGATTTTAAAGCTTTGAAGTTCAAACCTTTATACAATATTTGAATTGCGTGCGTGCTAATATGTCAAGATACTAGCGTTTTATTGGCTTATATGTCTGATCATGATAGGATATTTTTTTTTAGCCTTGCATCTTACTACCCGTTCGGTTATACACATAATGTGCTAGGAATGGTTAGGCTGAATTTAGAGGAAGTGTACCCGAATTTTCGTGGAAAACCATTTGGGAAAAAACCGCTCTAGATTGTACGAAAATACAAGGGTTAAGGAGTCGACATCGTTTGGTCTGCTTTACTGCTGACAAGGCGGTCGGGGCCTATTTTGGGCCTTTTATAGATGGTGCTGGCTATCAATCCACGCAAATGCGGATACACATATTTTTAAATTTTGACTTTCTCACGCCCAGCCTATAATTGTTAGTATGTGGCTAAGCCGGACGGAGAGTTAGTGAGATAAAAAACTTGGTTTACTCGTTAATTCATTGATGATACAAGTCCTCACCATTGGCTCAAATCTGTGCAGCCTCTCTAGTCTCAGCGAAGGAACAAAGTTCGATCCCCCCTTGAAATAGAACTACATATTTGTCTGCTCTTTCTCCGAATGGTAAATTAATGGTTCTGGTTTAGCGGTTGTGTTTGTCAACTAATAAGTTACACTTGTCAGCATTTCGTCACCCGAGTATGCAAATGTTCAATTTGAGATATTTGCTATTTACGTCTATTTATAATGAACATGGTTCACCTGCAGTGAAATAGAGAATACTATATAATTAATTGGGTGACCTGGCGGAGGAATGCCAGGCCTCCACCGTGGTTCGGATCCCACGTTAAACTGTAGGTCCTCCATTTCATCTCACAATCACCCTACCAATTACACATTAACGTAAGTGTGTATAACCCGAACAGGTAGTAAGACGCGGTGCTAATAATAATAATAATAATATATAATTAATTACTTAAGAAGATACAAGCTCGAGTTGTCATCGAGAAACATTGGTTTTATACACAAGGTCAAACTTCAATGGTCTTTTACACAAAAGGGGAAAATTGGGCATAGAACACTTGCATTCTGGAGTAACGATTTGTTATTCTTTCATAATAATGTTTCTTTAGTTAATAGAGTTTACACGTCTCTGTGGTCAAGTGGTCAAGTTCCTTGTAAAGGATCTAGGAGTCTCGGGTTCAATCTCCGGTACTTCGAGGTTATTTTTTTGCCTATCGGTTGGTCTGGAACGGGGTAAACTCAGCCTCGTGAGGATAAATGAGGAGCTAATTGAATAAAAGAAAAATAGGGACTCCAGTATAGAAAACTGAGAATAAGAACCGGTGATTTTGTTGTGCTGACAACATGACATACTCTATCCACATAAGTTGGCGCTATCTTCAACAATATTATTATTATTAGCACCGCGTCTTACTACCATTTCGAGTTATACGCACTTACGCTAATGTGTAGTGGTAGGGTGATTGCGAGATGAAATGGAGGACCTACAGTTTAACGTGGGATACGAACCACGGTGGAGGCCTGGCATTCCACACATTCACAAGTTGTGAATTAATACACGTATTGTCAGAGGTTTGGTAATTAGATAAATTTGTGCCGGGACCGAGGATTTCATCAACAACAGATAGTGGCTTGTTTTGCTAGATTTTGGGCAGACTTCCTGGTGTTAATTGGGCAGGCTAGTTCCCGATTAAGCTAAAGTTTCTAATCTTCAAACAGTCCGATACAAATATATTTCAACTGGTATTTGTTTGAAGCTGAGGTGAAACCATAAAAAGTTTTTCAGTAAATTTCAATTTAATTTGAACCTAAACCAGTGTACACTCCATTTGGTGTGAAAGCTTAATCTCACCTTGACGGATTACACTGAGTTCCTATTTTATAAGCTCCACCATGATGGAAACAAGTAAGGTGAGCTTACTACCTTTCAGGGCCGACGTAGGGAACAACTTATGGTCTGGCGTGTCTGCACTCCTAATTCAACTGGTGTGACTTTTCCTCAACAAGTTGTATGTTAAAAAAATCCCGACACTTGTTAAAAACAATTTCGGTTTATAAATTTCACCCAATTTTCTATTTGGCAAGTTTGATTGTCGAGGAAATTGAGTGAGAATCTTTAAAAGGATGACAAAAGTAGAGGAGAAGGGAATAAAAGTGGCTCGCGCTGTTTTTGAATCCTTGTTCTTGTCAGTGGCACTCTCATTAGAAGGGCCCGTTGTCATTTTGGTGGGTGTTTGAGCCAGCCGACGATCTATAAAAGAGAAGAGTGTTATTTCATGCTTGCTCTGGCATGGGATGATATTCTAACTAAACACAAACCAGGTCGATACACTAATGAACAACTCACAGAACCAACGTTCACTTTTTATTATTATCATACACTTTGTGTTATTTAGAAAAGTTTTTTTTTACTAGTAAAATTGACTTTGCTAAGTTTATTAGCTAAATTATTATTGTGTCTTTCAGGATTACGAGCAGGAAGGGCGCAAGGATAATTAATTAAATTACCAAATGTTTTAATATTAAATATTGAAACAAACACTCATCTGAAATGAGCGCACCAGGAATTGTGACGTCACATCATTAATTGAGAAGTGACCCTGGTCGAGAGCGCAAGGAGGTCTAGTCTCATACATGGAAAGTGGATGGGGGTGGGTATGGTAGTATATTTATAATACAAATAATATAATTTCATCTCTTACATTGCCAGCCAAAAAGGACATTATTTAAACTAAAATATTGTTAAACAAACATAACATAATGTCTTCTTATACAATATATTGTTAGATAATACCAT
>CABFOV010003536.1:0-11277 GCA_902141375.1 Timema poppense
TCCAGTAGTTTCGGAGCCTATTCATTTCAAACAAACAAACAAACAAAAAATCAAACCTTTCCTCTTTATAATATTAGTATGAAAATATAAATAAAACAAAAATAATCAAATAAAATGAAGACAATCACGCTTAAAATGGTTAACTAGTTTCATATCTGTACTATATCTTACTATAAATAATCAAAGATTGGGGTTATATATTTTAACGTCACTTAATATACAGTGTTATACTATACTTAATTGTGTGGTATTCCTAAGTACCTTGTTTCCATAGTGTAAGGTAAGATACCACGCTTCACAACTATATTAAAGAACCGGTAAAATTATTGTAAGGTTTTGTTTAAAGTAAATGCATCCTCATTTGCATATGGTGAAATAAAGTTTGAAATTGAGAGAGAGAAAAAAAACTACCCTCTGTACACCCAACTGGAATTCGAACACCAAACTCCTTGTTATTAGCGATCCATTATTTGTCGAGAGTGACGCTTGGTTAGACCATTCAACCACTGATGGGAAGTTTAATCGAATTGAATGTGAAATGAAACTTATCCGATTTAGCTGTATTTTATGTAATATATTTCTTAACAATTTATGGATGAAATTTATTTCCGATAACTGACATTTCCTAAATCCCATATAGTTGGGCTAACTACAGTTTTAGTATAACTTTGCTAACGCTGTAAACGTCTAGATGGAAAACATACGGGTAAATTATAAGCCAAATTTAAGTCCTATAAGCTGCTGTAAATTTACTTGGAATTACCTTTCGAGGTGGACTCTAGGTGTTGTTACATATATGATTTGCTTATTTAGTCCTTAGTCATCGAGAAACAACTACTGTACAACAAATCCTCTACAGAAAGTTTTTCTTCTTCTGACAGTTCTTAACTTTTCTTTGATGTATTTGCACATGTGTTTTGTGACATTCACTTTTTGATATATATCAATGTTGACGGCCTTAAGATAAATGTGGTCCAATATACATTTATTTTGTATGTTTTTTTCAAAATATTATTCATGTGGCTTTCCTAATAATAAAAGGGCATCATATAGTCAATATTTTGCTATATATAAATGACTTATTTAGAAAATACAGACATATTTTTCTGCTTCTAAAATGTATAGCATGTTAATATTTATTGGTATTATTTTATAGGTATATCTATCCAAAAGTGACAGTTGAATACAACCAAATATGACTTATGGATGCGTGACAGTAAATTTATTAACCTTTCAAAGTTTACCTCAATGGTCTTGAGATAAAGTTCTCGCCCCAGGACCTCATGTTTTTGTGTTCAAACCCTACCGGGGTTGATATTTTCCTTGAGAGATAAAAATCCGTAACGCAACTTCCTTCGGAGGGGAATTAAATCCGTCGGTCCCATGTCGATTGTGGAATGTAAAATAACCTTTAAGGTATGTTAAAATACCTTTTCGGCAAAATTGGTAGGCCCTTTCAGTGTTACTTATAGAAATTCTCGTGTGGTGATATAATCAGTCGGATCAGAAAATGTTCGATAAATATCTTAAATAGTAAAAACTTTTCGTTTATGCAGATAAGGCCCTTCCTATTAAAATTTGACTATAGAATATTCCAGTTCCTTCCAACCGTGTTAAATTCTCGTTTAGATACTCGGTATTCGAAAGTTCAAGTACTTCGTAAGTCGAGATCGACTTCACAGCAATACCCATTTCGGTGGCCGCGTGGTCTAACGTGCTACCCTCTCAGTAGACTAGAATGCTGATGGCGGGGAGATCACGGTTTGAATCTCAGTTGGGTGTACTGAGGGTGTTTTTTTACAAAATAGTTTCCCATTTTCCCTCCACGTAAATGTGGTTACAATTACTTGATATTTAACCTTCCTAATCCCGTAATTTAGTACATAAGAGTACAACCCAAATGGGTAGTAAGATGCGGTGCTAAAAAACTTCACAACAACAATGCTGCACTCTGGTTTCTTAAGTTTTGTTCAATGCTTATAATTCCATTGCCTATAATTAGTTTAATGAGTGCTGTTTGGCTGTTAAACAACTCTGATACCAAAAATACATTTAGTGTGCTCTGATCTTATGATATACATGCAGCGATGTCGCCATTCAAGCTGTGCTTACTTCTTGCACTTTCTCCTTCGTGCAAAGTTCTGAGGATCGTGTATCTGTTCGCATCACATACTGATCGGCAGAGAGCCAGTTGCGGTTCGTGTGTAGGCACTGCGGAACTGCAGCACCCCCTATTTCCACTTGATATTATCGATAACATTTAATATAATGAGTCCTTTTATTCTTTAATTATTTATTTATTTTTGTAGTGCAATATATATTCCTTAAGCTTAATGTTAGTACTTCAGTAGCCATCTCCCAGTTTATGAAAAAGATACAAAAATCTTTGTTTGGAACTGTGCGCTTCACAGTTCCAGTGACGTGGTGTTTGACTGATGTACGCATGCGCACATAGGAGGGGGTAGGGAGGAAGGCGGGACTGCCAGGTAGAGAGAGCATTGTTGCTCTCGCAGTGACAGCTCTGGCGTTATGGTGGAAGGAAGTTGTTTTTTTACTCAGCGTGCCCCATATTCTTGAATGTGATAAAGTGTAGAAGAGTGTAGAGCTAGATTATTATTATGCTTCCAGTTATTATATTTGATTTATTTTTTTCGGTTCTTTTATTAAACATAAAGACTAAATGCGCTTTCAGTACTTTATATGGAGAAAAATTTCCTCAATTGTCATCCAGAGATCAAGGAGAAAATTATTGAACTTTTTGCGCAAATTAAAACAAGAAGAAGGGACTTCATTTTTAAATGAATAGATCAAGCTTGAACTGTAACAATTTAAGTTATAGTACATAAAAAAAATTGTTAAGATTTTTATCAAATTCCTGAATAAATTTTCTTTTTATACATGTTTTTTTCCTTTTACACAATTTTAAAACGATGGCTAAAATTTTTCTGGAGCAGCATCCCCACTAATTTTAGACACAAAAGCCGCCACTGCAGATAGTTGATTTTTTTTTTAATATTGGGGTGTAATTGGTTACCACTAAGAATTTAGTAGGAGTCAACAACATTAACTTGGGTGTATTCTCTATAAAACTGTTAAATAACCAATAACTGGTCCGAGATACTACTTTGTATCTACCAGGCCTTTTTCCCAGTAAACAGTTATTGACGAATTGGTTCACTATGGTTTCTAACCCTCGAAATTGTTAATTATTGTAGCTTAGTAGTTTGCTAACCCCCACCCCATCCCATTTTTATTTTTATTTCAATAGAATCTGGGTATTTTCGTGTGTAGAGTCCGAAAAGTAAAGTACCATGTGAAAGAATTCGATCACTAGAGGTATCCCCTTTTTTAAATGGATCATTAACTGCTCCGGTGGCCACGTGGTTTAAGGTGTTACTCTCTCAATAGACTAGACTGCCGATGACGGGGAGATTGAGATTTAAAAAAAAATAGTTTTCTACCCTCATTTTAAGCAAATGTGAGTACAATTCCTATAAATATATCCTTCCTCATTCCTAAAACCATTAGTGTAATTAGTACATAAACGTATAACCTGAATGGGTAGTAAGACGTGGTGCTAAAATATATATGAACTCATTATCTTTGAAGGAAACCTGGATATTATTTAATTACTTAAATCCTGAACTAATCATTATAGTCATTTTACCAATACCTGCGTCTCACTCATTCTTTTTTTAGTGCTCACAGACTCATACTTTTATGAAATTAACTATCACACGAAACAAATTCAAGAAGACAAACTTTTCGAGCCAGTTCACGGACACAATTGAATTATATTTACCAACTTTTATTTGTTACTGAAATGAAGTGTAGTCAGACCTTTATTTTCATTCTTTTGTTAACAAATTCCAGGAAAATAAGTTTTATCTAAAACTCTTTTGTAAACATGTATTCATAAGAAATATTGTGTTTAGAGAAAAATGTTCCAATTTATTATCACTCACCAGAAAGAAGTAAATAAATAGATCTAGCTATAATATGTTCTAACTATAATTCTTAACGATATGAATTATTTAATGATTCTTTATGTATTTGTTAGAACTTGTATAGTGTTTAATACAATTATATCCAATGTATTTTTTAATTTAATAGTATATTGATTGATTCAAAAAATATTCTAAACCATAGTCGGATTGCTATAGGAAGAAACTAATCAGAAAGTCAATTAAGTCTTAATAATGATGTTTGTATATTGATACGATTAAATATGTTTTTTGTTACAAAGTGAAAGCACTATCGGTATTGATGTCTGGTTAAGCTCGACTACTGAGGACGGGGAGATCAAGGTTCGAATCTTGGTCAGGTGAACTGGGGGTAGTTTTTCCTAAATGGTTTTCCACTCTCCCCCCACGCCAATGCGGATTCACTTCCTTTAATTCAACCATCCTAATTCCTAATCCATTAGCGTAATTAGTACATAAAGCGTATAAACCGAACGGGTAGTAAGATGCGCTGCTAAATAATAATAATAATAATAATAATATTGAGGTGACCTGGCGGTCTAGTGGTAAGGTGTCGGACCTCTGTGCTGAGGGTCCGGGGTTCAATCCTAGGTTCCGGCACTGATTTATCCGATTGCCAAACCCTTCCTTCACCTTTGACAATACATGGATTAATTACAACTTCTGACAAGATATCTTGTGAATGTGGGGAATGCCAGGCTTCCACCGT
The DNA here is from genome assembly GCA_902141375.1 of Timema poppense. Taxonomy (NCBI): domain Eukaryota; kingdom Metazoa; phylum Arthropoda; class Insecta; order Phasmatodea; family Timematidae; genus Timema; species Timema poppense. The sequence goes on from CABFOV010003536.1 coordinate 4,693, forward strand.
GGTTCGGATCCCACGTTAAACTGTAGGTCCTCCATTTCATCTCACAAATCACCCTACCATTTCACATTAGCGTAAGTGCGTATAACACGAACGGGTAGTAAGACGCGATGCTAATAATAACACTATCGGTATTTAAAACAAGAGGCACAACAAGGTGAACAAGTTATTTTCTTCCGTCTCTATTTATTTAGTATTTTGGCGTCTAAATGTGATAGTGCTTAAACTACTTAGGTGCTTAAAGATAAGAAGCAATACGCTTTGCAAAAATTGTTCCGAAATCTCCAAGTTGGCAACGGACGTCTTTAACGGATATTATGAGCATTGTTTCTGTAACCTCTTGACCCACCACACTTCTAGATAAAAAACAAAAGGGTACCAGGGGCACCCTACTACCCTACCCATATACCCCCATTAACACCACACACCTCTACTTTCCACCCTCCTCCCCTACCCAGATACCCCCACTAACACCACACACCTCTACTTTCCACCCTCCTCCCCTACCCAGATACCCCCACCAACACCACACACCTCTACTTTCCACCCTCCTCCCCTACCCAGATACCCCCATTAACACCACCCACCTCTACTTTCCACCCTCCTCCCCTACCCAGATACCCCCACCAACTCCACCCACCTTTACATTCATCCTAACCAACCTTGCCGACTGAAGTACATATTGCACATGCGTGGTTATTCCCCGAGGATATCTAGCTATGCTCTAGGCCTTTCGAAGGTAAAGTTTAGAAACACTCTCTATGAAGTGTTTTCGTGGATTCCCAGAGAGTGGAGTAGAACTGAGCCTCCCTCACATCTGTCTATCTACTCCAGCTCATTTGGTTCCACGGATAATAACGACCGACAGATGGTGCCGGAGGAATAAGGCGAGTCACCGCATCGGCGAGGCGATTATAACAAATTTTCACTCAACTGTGATCTGCGATAGAGAAGTAGCTGGTTGTACACAATAATGAGCTCGCTAACTAGGACACATGCTGAATAGATAAACGGGAAATAGAGGGGGTGGGGGGGTTTCCCTGAACTATTGTCATTATCGATTGGATTCAACGCGGCGCTGATATTAAAAAGAGATTTTACCTCGGGGGGAAAAAAATGCCCAAATTTATCAAATGCTGGTCATAGTGAAGTCGAGAAATGTCTATGTTAACATTAGATATATTTTTTTTTTATTATTTGAGGTATTTAACGCACACTTTTTCAAAACCGTCTTATTATATCAGCACATGTGAGGAATGCCATGTCTCCGCCGTGGTTCGGATCCCACGTTAAACTGTAGGTCCTTCATTTCACCTCACAATCACCCTACCATTGCACATTAGCGTAAGTGCGTATAACCCGAACGGGTAGTAAGACGCGGTGCTAATAATAATAATATATCAGCACGCCAGAGTTTCTATTAGCGAGAGCGAAAGTGCCTACCAATTTTGCAGGTGAATGTATTTTCAGATATCCTCCATGGTTCTCTTACATACCACATTTGACATAGGACCAACGGATTTACTTCCCCTCCGAAGGAAGTTGTGTTACGGATTTTTATCGCTCTATAAAAAAACCATCAAAATCACGAACATCGCAGTAGATAAAGGATTGTGTGATTTATAAAAAAAAAGTAATCATTACAGTAGAGCGTCAATAATTTACACTAATTAGGGATCGACCCAATATAGATTATCAATTTGTCCAAATTTTCGAAAATACAGTCGGATCTAAGTACGCCAAAAATTAAAAATAACCATGGACGAGATAGCTACGGAAACTCGGTGTAAAGGTTGAAACCTTTTCATTTTATTTAATCACCAAACTCACGCATTGTTTTTTGTTGCTAAATATCACAAATTCTGGTGAAATAAGACAAAAGCAAATAACAAAAAAGTCTCCATTTTTTAAATATCTTTTTTGAGCTAGGGTTGAGGTGTGTTTTTTGTCAGCCATATCTCTGATATTGATACCATTGTGGTTATTTTCATAGGTAAACATTTTTCTTGGTGATCTGCAAATTATTGACGAGCTTTACATACAAAATATTCTGACACCGAGTATTGGCGTATGAGCATATTTAATAGATATCGGCCGCAAATGACTGTTATTCAATGATACAGCGAATAGAATGACACACTGTTCGTTTGAGATAACAAATAAAGCTATCTTAAGTCCCTCTTACATGTATCTATCGCCATCTATTTAAAAACCTTACTCGGCATGTAAGGATGTGGTATTGAAAGAAATGTTACTGCACTCACTAACAGTTTCAAAAGAAAAGTATCTAAAACAGTATGCAGTGCAAGATATAGAGCTGTGTATGGTTCTTGGGCTGTATTATTATTATTATTATTATTACTATTAGCACCGCGTCTTACTACCCGCTCGTGTTATACGCACTTACGCTAATGTGTAATGGTAGGGTGATTGTGAGATGAAATGGAGGACCTACAGTTTAACGCGAGACCCGAACCACGATGGAGGCCTGGCATTCCACACATTCACAAGTTGTTATTAATACACGTCTTGTTAGAGGTGAAGGAAGGGTTGGGGTAATCGGATATATCTGTGCAGGTACCGAGGATTGCGTCCCGGACCCCCAGCTCAGAAGTCTGACATCTTACCCCTAGACCGCCAGCTCACCAACTCGTTCTTAATCCATCCAAGTAAATATTTGAATTCCAAGCTCCAAGCACGAGTAAAATAACCAAACGGTTGTTTCTTTTGATACCTTTGGAAACCGTTGTATGAGTACTCGTATCAGTAAAAGTATCGAAACAAAAGTTTAGAGAAAAAAAGTATTAGTATCGAAAGGGGAATACTGGTATTAGTAAAGTATTGATTATATTTTCATATATCTTTCTCTGTATTCATCGAGCAGTTTAAACAAAAAAAAACCCACCTTATCTTCAAGATAATACTGGCTATCGATTCAAAATAAAACTACCGTCTTTAACCTCAAGAGATTCATCCTATCAACATTTAACAAATATCTTCCTACTAGGTCTTTGGAGGCTTTGAAATATTTCTGACCTTTGTTTATTTTTTGTAGCCTCTACCTCTCTCATGGGATTTTTTTGGTCCTTAAGTGTTACTGTTTCCTGGACTAGAGGCTATCTGTATGCAATATTTCAGCTTCATTTGGTGTTTTCCACGCGTTCCTTCGTATCAGAATCCTGCTGTTATAGTTATCAAACTTGGTTTATGTCGCGTGACTATCGGCCATACTTTGGTCAGCCATGCCCTAGCTATTAACACACAGCTGAGAGGTATCATCATCATGATAGGCTTATGATATGATTGAAATCCTCAGTAATTATTTGAGGGGTCTCCTGGTATTGAACCAAAGTCCCCCTTACCCCCACTTAAAGTCGAGCTTATGGTAAACCCTGGGAAAGTGCCCCACATTTACATAAAATATAGTATTCAATAAATGGGTAAGTACTATGATTATTATTAGTAGTAGTAGTACCACATCTTAATACCCAGTCGGGTTATACGCACTTACGCTAATGTGTAATGGTGGGGTGATTGTGAGATGAAATGGAGGACCTACAGTGTAACGTGGAATCCGAACCACGGTGGAGGCCTGGCATTCCCACACATTCACAAGTTGTGATTAATACACTTCTTGTCAGAGGTGAAGGAAGGGTTTGGCAATCAGATAAATCTTGAACGTGTAGTAAGACGTGGTTCTAATAATAATAATAATAATAATAATAAATAACAATATGGCCGAACCACGCATCCCTCTTATTGCCGACATAGTTGATTCAATAGTCCCAAAAACTTGAAATATAAATTTGCAGTACATTCAACTTTTACTTTGATATTTATCGTATTTGTGAATTCTTTTATAAGCTTGTCCAGAACGAGTCACGCAACAAATAAGCGGCCCACGATGAATAAACTGCCATAAAAAGGGAAAACATCGTGCAACCAGTTGTGAACACGCTCAAGGCCAACCAACAACTGACATAAAAAAGTACTATCACCTCAAATTTCCTTAAAACTGGTGTAGAGGCATCTGTAATCCTTATCTTGCCCCTCTTCACATAACTTACTACTTAATCAAGTGCAATGTTGCCAAATCATAATACCCAAATTCCTCAAGAAGTAACCAAAATCAAATAATTTCCCCACTAGATTTCAACTAAATATATTGATATATTCTAGGGCTGTGCTAATTTTTTTAAGCATATGGGTTAATGGTTCTTATAAAATAAAACCAAACTTTAAGTTATTTTATATTTTAATCAATACACGCTCAAAATTTAATGACCCACCAAAAAACCCTTACACCTAGCAGGGGGAAAAGAAGTAAGTTGGCTACTATGGCTATCGTGTTCTCCACTGTGGTGTGAATCTACTCTCGTTGTATAGGGTCACCTGGGGTAGCGAGGGAATCAAGGGTAATCCCCTCGGATCAGACTAGTCACGTCTCTGTGGACGTGTTACCTCGACCCAATCCAATCAAGTACAACAGTCCGGCACCAAATACCACCACTGTTTGCTCCTGTGTACAGAATATATTAATGGCGACCTCTTAGAAACACAGTCGTAACTACATATTTAATTACTTTTTTAACTTTACAAACAAGTAGCCCCCCCTTTTTTTTGTTTTTTTGCATAATAGAGAGTATTGCATCACCTATGAAACTTATTAGGGTGTTGATCAGTTTGTTTGTATGTTTATCTGCTGATCAATCCTTGCTGATCTTTGGTTCATTTCGAGACGAGGGCCAAAACTGGATAAATAATAAGTTGTGTTTTTAACTAGTAAATTTATTTAGTAGGTCTTAAAATAAGGAAATAAAGAGACATTTAAAGAAGTTATTTTTTGTGATCAAGAGATAAAAAGAACTCAAATACTTTTCATTCCGATTTTATGAAAGATAGTTCTAAACAAATATTTCTGGAAGTAAACTAGATGATTAAGCTACTCTAATAAAATAAAGAATTACTAAAATTGTTACTTGGAAAAAAATATACTTTCATAATGTTTTCAGGAAACAGAAAATGAATACTGACATTTTATTAAGAGTGGACAGATTTACAAAGTTTCACTAAAAATTATATAACCTGATTTCTCTGTTCAAAAAAGATGGTATGTACATATGAATCCTTGACGTGTTCGATTGAAGAATCCTTGTCTCTATCTGATGATAAATCGTTTTAGGGACCTATCAAACAATCTTTGTCTGTATCCATTGAATACTTCTTTTCGAGATCCATTGAAGAGTCCGTGTCGGTGACCTGGTGGTCTAGGGGTAAGGTGTCAGACTTCTATGCTAGCGGCCGGGGTTCAAGCCTCGGTCCTGGCAAAGATTTATTTGATTACCAAACCATTCCTTCACCTCTGACAAGACATCTTGTGAATGTGAGGAATGCCAGGCCTCCACCGTAGGTTCGGATTCCACGTTAAACTGTAGGTCCTCCATTTCATCTCACAATCACCATACTATTTACACATTAGCGTAAGTGCGTACAGCCTGAACGGGTAGTAAGACGCGGTGCTAATAATAATAATAATAATAATAATAATAATAAGAGTCCTTGTTTCTCTCAATTTAATAATCCTTTATATTGTTGATTTAAGAACCCTTGTTACATTCCACTATATAGTGTTGGTCCACATACAAAAATATACCAGATCCTCAGCCTTAAGGAAGTTTATCTGAGCTCCTTGAGCCAAGTTGAGTCCTTCAACACTGGGGTTCGCTAGTGTCAATGCTCGGAGATTAAAGCACTTCCAAATGAGCGGTTATATAAACGACTCCTTAACATGTCGTCATAAAAGGGACCATTGTAATCGTAATGTTTAGTCTGATTAAGCTCTTTGTGAGGATTATGTGAAGAGGGGGTTGGATCATTACCTGAACCTAGCTTTGTGGAAACCGCCGGTTTATTGACTCGAGATTGATATTTGTGTCCTCAATATAGTGAAACTATGATTAAAATAAGTTAATTTTAAATTCCAACAGGCGATACCTGTGTTGAGGAAGCGAAGACATATTATTATAATTATTATTATTATTATTAGCACCGCGTCTTACTACCCGTTCGGGTTATACTCTCTTACGCTAATGTGTAAGGGTAGGGTGATTATGAGATGAAATGGAGGACCTCCAGTTTAACGTGGAATCCGAACCACGGTGGAGGCCTGGCATTCCCCACATTTACAAGATGTCTTGTCAGAGGTGAAGGAAGGGTTTGGTAATCAGATAAATCTGTGCCGGGAGCGAGGATTGAACCCCGGCCGCCAGCACAGAAGTCCAACACCTTACCCCTAGACCGCCAGGTCACCGAAGACATCATAACCCGGAGGCTGAGGGTCTGGTCCTGGGCTCAATTCTTTGAAGCATCCTATATTCAATCGAGTCAAAAATATTCTGGTCCACCTTAACTAAATAATTACAAGAGCCACAATAGCAACAATCAGAAAATGAGGATTTTTTTTTTTAGTTTTGAATCTTCAGAACTGCCATGACTATTTAAAAAAAATGCTTATGTGTTAAGTTAGAAGGCGTCCTTTAAACAATAAACTAAGTAAACCACAAAAATTAAAAAAAAAAATACTAAAAA
>CABFOV010003536.1:13019-28340 GCA_902141375.1 Timema poppense
ATGAGTTTTATTTGCAAGTGGATGTAAACTAATGTAATTCCAGAGCAGTTTTTTGATAGGTCTTACCGTTTAGCCACAAGAGACCTCCAAAGAAAGGTTCGCACCGACTTTAAAGTTGCTCCGACATTTTGAATTTTTTTCCGGGGTTAAAAATTGTTTTCTTAACTTTTGGAATTTACCCGTCGGTTGCAGGCTAGAAGCTAGGAGTTTGCCAAATTTCAAGTTTCTAGCTCATCTGGAAGTGGGTAAAAACGAATGTCAGTGAGCGAGTTAGCCGTGTGGCTTTATAGCAGTATAGTATAGTGATAATTAAGCCTAAACACGACTATCTGACAGTCACATAATACTAAATTAGACATGTACTCTAAAGCCCTATATATTCACCTCTGCGATTCTCTCTTGGAATTATAATTATGATTATCATACTTATTATTGCTATAATATTTAGTATTCGTGGACGCATTCAATTTGATGACCTCGTCCTTTGACAGTTATGGGAGGTACGTTAGATATAATTAATTTTGTGCGTTGAAATTAGAAATTGGCAGGTGCCAAGGGAATGTATGTGCTTGCTAGCCGTGGAGTGCCAAATAAATAAATTGTTATGTACATCTCATATTTTACTATGTTGGATTTAAAGTGGATATTTAACTTTAAATATATAAAATTAATTTTATTTTTGTGTTTAATTTATCAAAATTATAGTTGAAAAAAATAAATCATATAAATTTAGGTATATTAATTGAAAAAAATCTATAATATTATGCTTGATTATGTTAATTCTTTTGCTATTAATGTTACTGGGGATGGTTAACTACTCTACCATTATATATGTATTATACATACACATATATATGTAACGGTTGGTCTATCATGTAATTTATTTTTTCATTTAAAGTAATTAATAGAACATTAATTTTTAAACAACCTGTTCAAATATCCTATAAATACATACCGTAACACGCCCACCGTTCCCTTATAGGGTAAGCAATAAACTGTGCATAAAACTCAAAAACAGCTCCGTACTTATCCATCCTCACTAACTTTCTCCACACTTCCCTATCCTTGTATACTCCCTTCTCTTAAACAACATCCGTACATTGACTCAACATGATCTTTTAGTCTTAAAACTTTTAATGTTTCTCTTTTTCACACATTTGTCTACACCCTTCATCCACATATTACATGACCTACCCCTTTTTATCCACACACTCTACCTTCATATATTTGCTTAGTCACTCGATCCACACTCATCCTGTCAACATGCCCAAACCAACGTAATACGCTTCTTTCACATTGACATTTTTGGGTTACATTTCAAACTGCACTCAAATATATTCCGATGAATAATTAAATTTAAATATTTTAATTTCCTTTAAAAAATAATATCTTTTACCATATTTCAATAATTGTTTGACAGCATTTGACATCACTTTATTTCGGAATTAAGTTTTGGCCTCTTATAGCTCCCTTCTTAAAGCGCAACCACAAATAATTAGCGGCATTTCTGGCTGGAGCAGTTGGCTCACCTGGTTCTAGCCATGTGTCCGGCCTCGATTTGAAGAACTACACTGAATATCATCTTTAAAGGAACTGCAGGTCTAATGAAGAAAATCTATATCCTCACTCTCTATCTCAGTTGACTATTGCCAAATCTCTCGCTCTCAGTTATGTCTGAAGGTGGTGTGCTGGGGTAAGAAGGAGCTACTGGCAACAGAATGACCAACGTTTCAAAACTTGTCTTATATTTGAGGCTATATTGACCACAAGAAAACGAGAAAATTACAGGGATATTTTCAAATAGTAACCTGTGCTGGTTGAAGCAGACATTTAATTTGACTTTTCTTAATATAATCAGGGGATAATGTTAAAATGAATGCAAATATTTGTTTGGGTTCTTTCTCTTCCTCTTGCCGCTAGAATGAAGGTGGGGGTGACCAGTGAACGTGAGTTTATGCTATAAAAACTGCAAAAGTAAAACACTAAATATTTCTGGTCAAAGTAAATCAAAAATTTCTTCTATAGAAACATAGTTTAAATTTTTCTCCACATAATAATCTCAAACAGTTTTTTAATATCTGTCAAAGTTGTCCTTGAATTTAATTACAGTTTTTTCTCTTTATTTAAAAAGTCTGTCACTAAATTCCGCTATTCTCGTGTCAGATATTCAACAACTGTTTAGATAGCTATGTGAAGAAAATTAGACTCATTGTTGGTACTGTAGCAATATTTTTTTGTCAAAAAATGTTTATGCTATATTATTATTATTATTATTATTATTAGCACCGCGTCTTACTACCCGTTCGGGTTATACGCACTTACGCTAATGTGTAATGGTAGGGTGATTGTGAGATGAAATGGAGGACCTACAGTTTAACGTGGGATCCGAACCACGGTGGAGGCTTGTCATTCCCCACATTCACAAGATGTCTTGTCAGAGGGGAAGGAAAGGTTTGGTAATCAGATAAATCTGTGCCGGGACCGAGGTTTGAACCCCGGCTGCCAGCACAGAAGTCCGACACCTTACCCCTAGACCGCCAGGTCACCTACTCTACACTGTTGCTCCCAGACCTTTATAAATGCTAATTCTATTAAATTTTGTTTAATTTAAGTTTGATTGATTGATTTATTTGTCCAAATAGTATCACATCACTCTCTTGTTAAATTGGCCTGCTGATGATTGAGGTCTGCTGAAGGTGTTTTTTTTTTAAATCTAAATGGTTTTACACTCTCCTTCGAAGCAATTTCGGGTAGATTATCTCTCAAATTCTTCCTCTCTAATTCATAACTTATTAGGGTAACTATTATAATATGGTTATTGTCTTAATTAGATAGTAAGACGTGATGATGAAAAAAAAAATGTAAATCGATACGATCTTTTTGAGCTGTATTTTCCTTATATTTTTTATAGGTCAGACTTCTTGAGAGTTCGTGGGTTCGATGAGGAGATCGTTGGTTGGGGTGGAGAGGATGTTATTCTCTACCGGAAGTACATACGAAGTCACATGAAGGTGGTCAGGGCGACGGATCCGGGCATCTTCCACATCTGGCATCCAAAGGTAAGCAAGACCAAGAACAACCAATAATTATCTAAAAAAAAAATTGTTAGGAAAGTAACATTTATTATTATTATTATTAGCACCGCGTCTTACTACCCGTTTGGGTTATACGCACTTACGCTAATGTGTAATGGTAGGGTGATTGTGAGATGAAATGGAGGACCTACAGTTTAACGTGGGATCCGAACCACGGTGGAGGCCTGGCATTCCCCAAATTCACAAGATGTCTTGTAAGGGGTGAAGGAAGGGTTTGGTAATCAGATAAATCTTTGCCGGGACCGAGGATCGAACCCCGGCCGCCAGCATAGAAGTCTGACACCTTACCCCTAGACCGCCAGGTCACCTTAACATTTAATAAATTTGATGATAAATTATTTATAAAAAATATATATATAACTATTCATATTTTATGATGACATAATTTGAACCTAAAAAATAAACCGATAAAAAGTACCAAGTTTTAAGATAATTTTTTTCTAATCACCTGCTTATGTTATACGTATACGTACTAATTACTTTATTATGTCAGGTTTAATTTAGAGGAAGTGTACCCATATTTGCATTAGGTGAGAGTGGAAAACAATTTTGGAAGAAGTTCCCTCAGTACAACCGACTAGAATTCGAACCCCGAATGATGGTAGGAAGGTAGGTTTAGTATTATCGGTGTGCACGCGTACCAAACTTCAAACACTTCTGTTCCGGCTTACCGGCACGTCTGTGCTCCTGAATGTATTTTTACTGCTTTAACCTCGAAACAAATGAGGGAATTCTTCCTCTAAATTCAACCCTCCTCATCCTAATATCTTATGCGTAATTATAGTTTTTCGACCCGCTTTGGTGGACACATGGTCTGAGGTGTCACTATCACAAAAAGGCCAGAATGTCGATGACAGGGCGATAGGGGTTAGAATCCCATTTAGGAGTAATAATGAGGGTGGGTTTTTACTAAATTCTTTTCCACTCTCCATGCAAACTTGTGTGCACTTAATCTAAATGTATCATTTTTAATTTCTTACTCATTAGTATAATTATTACATATGCGTATAACCTGAACAGGTAAATTGTGGTGCCAAATATAAAAAAAAGTTTCGCCCAAACAGGTGAAATGATGCAGTGGGGGTAGAAATATATGTTATTTTTTTCAATGTAAATCTTAGAGCCATAACACATCTTAGTAATACGAGTTGAAAAATAAAGTAATTAGATTCAATTATTACTATAGTAACACTTATTGTAGTAATTTAATAAATTATCTTTGTATCTTGAAAAAGTAAAATTCTATGGACTAGTTATATATTCAGACTTAGTGCGTCTAAAGTGCAGGAATATAATAAATAAAGGACATCTACCTAGATCAAAATGGGATGGGCCAGTTTCGTTTGCCTAACTGGCCCATTACTTCCTGATCTAGGTAAGTGTCTTCTTGAATTTAGTACCACGCCGCAACCCACCTCAGTGGCGTAGTTAGCTAACGCACTAGTTTCGTATTGAATCAGACTGCCGAAGTTGGGGAGATCCGAGGTTCGAAACTAGATTGGGTGAACTGGGGGTGATTTTTCCTAAATGGGTTTCCCCTCTACCTCCACGCAAATGCGGGTTCACTTCCTTTAAATTCAATCTTCCCTATCCCTAACCCATTAGGTTAATTAGTACTTAAGCGTATAATCTGAACGGGTAGTAAGACGCGGTGCTAAATAAATACAACGTCGCACTAGAGGCGTATTAAGTCTGACTATGAAACTGGTCCCATGTCACACCACCAAATTAAGTGAATGCTAAAATACAGTAGAGCATCGTAAATCCGGACGTCAAAAATCCGGAGCGTCGCAAATCCGGATCGCTGATGAGAGCAGGTAGGGGAGGTAGTGGAAGGTGTTCTTGAGATTTCAACGACTTAGCCAGTCACCTCTCCTTGGTCACGTGCTCGGCTCATTCCTGTGCTATCATTTACAAACTTTACAGCAGTTGTATAGTTGCCTTGTGACGTTTTAGTGTGCGAGTTAAAACAGTACATATTTTTACTTTGTTAATCATGTCATCATTATCAAATTAAAGGAAACTTAAATTGTTATCTATAGAGTATAAGTTAGAAATTCTACAAAGACTGTCTAGAGGGGAAAGTGGTGCATCTCTCGCTAAAATATATGGTGTGGGGACTTAAACCATTAGTGACATTAAAGCAAAAAAAACAAAACGTTTGCAACGTTTTGCTTCAAAACTAGATTCTGAAGAAGGTTCACAGAAAAGAAAAACCACACGTAGACGTATGTATACGGTTATTGAAAGCACATTTGAAAATCCGGACAATTCAGTAATCCGGATGGTTCCCGGTCCCGATCGATCCGAATTAACGACGCTCCACTGTATTAAAAATCCTACAAACATATGTTTAGACTTATTAATTAATTTTTCTTTAAATATTAACGACATTTTTTTGTAACTTTGACATTAATCTGTAGAAATATTCGTTGCAGTGCCGTTTATCCCCTGATATGTTAGTTTACCAGCTTGCTAAGACTGGACTTTCCAACCTTGTGTATTGAGCACATCCCACCATATGAATATATTTATGATACGTGGTAATATTTTTTATAGACTAGACATTACTATACAATATGAACTTGTTTTTAACTAACAACCATTTCACCCTCACAACTAACCCTCGCTCGTCAAAGTACTTACACGTACCTAGTCCACGGAGAGGTTATAATCTCCCTTCATCGCTAACGGTCTCTGTTCTCACAGAGGGATAGTTACTTGCCCTTTTTATGACAAGAAGTGTCCTTTGGGTACGTCTACAAAGGGAAGAGGCGGTAATTATCTCGCCCCACAAAGAGACACCCTCGGCGCCCATCCCTCTGTTTGTACGCTTTGATTCCCCGCGCGATTAAGGGTAGAATAACAGCCTTCTATAAACTCGCTGTGCAGGCACTTCAACATAGAACTATCCAGTATCAAGATAACTATCCGACCCTGTGGTCAATGCACCTGGCTACGAGCCCAGGTGTCCCGGGTTCGATTACCGGTTGGTACCTCGGATACCTTACTATTATTATTATTAGCACCGCGTCTTACTACCCGTTCGGGTTATCGCACTTACGCTAATGTGTAATGGTAGGAGTGATTGTGAGATGAAATGGAGGGACCTACAGTTTAACGTGTAATCCGAACCACGGTGGAGGCCTGGCATTCCCCACATTTACAAGATGTCTTGTCAGAGGTGAAGGAAGGGTTTAGTAATCAAGATAAATCTATGCCGGGACCGAGGATTGAACCCCGGCTCCCCAACACAGAAGTTTGACACCTTACCCCTAGACCGCCAGGTCACCGATACCTTACTCTAAAGGAGAATTATCACATCGGTCGCCAGGGGATGGTAAGTTAGGCCTAATTTGAGTATAAGAATTTCAAAACCTCCATCTGCACTAACATCACATAATTTCATTACTACCGTCGCGACGTGTTGACAACCTCCAAGGGTCTACCCTGAGAAGCGTTCTGTTGTCACCAGAGCGGCTAATAGTCTACATAACAAGCGACTGAAGTGGATGATGGCAAGTATCTCGCAGTCAGAAATACCATATACTAAATATATTATTATTATTAGCACTGCGTCTTACTACCAGTTCGGGTTATACGCACTTAGTATAATGTGTAATGGTTGGATGATTGTGAGATGAAATGGAGGACCTACAGTTTAACGTGGAATCCGAACCACGGTGGAGGCCTGAGCATTCCCCACATTCACAAGATGCACTAAAAATAAAACCTAGAGAATTGAAAGCACAGAGCTCTCAGTATTTAGAGGTCAGTCACGCATTAAATACGGTGGAATTATCTTTTAGGTTGAAGAGTTATCATATGCATTAAATAAATAACCTCAAAATATGCTACGTATATTACTTACACGCATTTTATATGATATATAAAACATTTATCGTTTACAAAATATATACATACTTTAAAAACTGGGAAAATTTTAATACAAAATATAAAGTCTTGGAAACATTGTCATAATATAATTGTAGAGTTAAATCAGCCAAGGGCGTTACATGACTTCACTGTCATATCTAAGCGATGAAAGCCGATGAAGAATTCCGCCACGTCTCTTTTTCTATGCGTCAATAACTCCTTGTATGTGACACTATTGACATATGGAGGGGATTTAATAAATATCGTAAGTTGGATTTGACATGAGTACAAACTCTGAAAAAAAAATTAACGAGGTTTAAGCTTCAAACTATCCAAATATTCCCTTCTAAAATTCGAATTACACGTAAAAAAAAATTACCGTCGATTTAAATATAAATTTCTTGGGGAATCACGTTTAGTTCGAATTGGCTAATTTTTTGAACTAACCAATGTCAAATTACCTTAATCTTAATGTATTACCTTAAGGTTCCTTTCCCACGGACAATCTTAAGCCACTAACCACTATATTGTAGTACTAATAATAATCGATTTAAAGTGGTTCCACTCGCTACTATCTGGAAGCAGATTTACTAGCTACTATCTGGAAGCAGTTTAGTAGCACGTGCTATTACCCGTTTGGGATGTACGCTTATGTAGTTTACTAGTTACACAAATACTTGAGAGATGAGGAAGGTTAAATTATATTTCAATAGTATTCTCATACACAATTCACGTTACAATTCCTCCCCTTCCCTCCCCTAGAGTAGATCATTTTTAAAAAAATCTGACCATTTAACCCCTTTCTTATTTATATGATGTGAATCTCTGACAGGAAGCTCAGCACTAGAAGATCTCGATAAAAAAAATATCAATATTCACGAAATATGTATTTACTATTATTTCTGTGAACATTAGACCTCATTACAAATAGGCCTATTCAAAAAATTCCAAGCACGTTATGTTAAGGATAATTATGTCATTTTATTATCGTTAATGAAGTCTTTAAGATTTCAATATGAAATGTCTCACATCATTTTTCCTTGAGTTTGAAGTAGAATTTTTTCCTGGATGATCAATTTAAATATAAAACAAAAACTAATTAGTATTATATTCAATTCTTCATTAAATTCATAGAGATTAAACATTGTTTACACTCTTTGAGATGCAAGTCTCGAAATAGATGTTAATATTTAAAAAAAATGTGATATAGGTATTCAATCGACTATTTAGAATATTAATTTCAAATCAATTGAGATGAACTAATAAATGAAAAGCCTCTTGCATGGCTGCCATATTGAAAGGGATATCCAGATTTAAAATCCATGTACATAAATCACTCGGTCTGTGTTCAAAGAATTTCCTGACCAAATTCCGTTAAGTTTGGGCTTATCATTTGACAGTTATCGTGGAATAAACATTCGGACAGATGGACAAACGGTCAATTTAAAAACAGATCATCACTAATTTCTGTTGGTAAACAATCCCTTCATTTAAATTTATAGGAGACAAAGTATTTTATTCAAGAATCCATGATAAACTAACTTTAGTAGAAACGACCCGCCTCGGTGGCGTAGTTGGCTAACGCGCTTGTCGTGTTGAGCTCGACTGCTGAGGACGGGGGAGATCGAGGTTCGAATACTCGGTCGGGTGAACTGGGGGTGTTTTTTTCCTAAATGGTTTTCCACTCTCCCTTCACGCAAATGCGGGTTCAATTCCTCTAATTCAACCTTCCCATTTCCTAATCCATTAGAGTAATTAGTACTTAAAGCGTATAACACGAACGGGTAGTAAGACGCGGTGCTAAACATTAAAAAAATATTAAATTTATTAGAAACGTACTATTTCATGAAAACTAGAATATTACCTGGACACAGAACTGTTCTCCAGTTGATTAAAATGTCACCCCCATGGACTCTAAAAAAAAAAGTCTATATTGTTGATTACTCAAGCGTGCTAGTCATTTGTTGCACCCCACTGAGCAATGGGGAACGTGTCACCATTCAGTGGCGAGTTGCGGCGATTGTTCGTGATCCACCGTGAGTTTGAATACTACTCAGTGTTTAAAGGGAAATAGATGACTTCTGAAAGGGTTACGATATTGTTTGTTCAGGGGTAAGGGGTTTATGATTTTATTTCGTGATAACGTGAGAGAGAGACCGCTTATTATTAATTAATTAATACAATACAAATTACAGGTGACCTGGCGGTCTAGGAGTAAGGTGTCAGACTTCTATGCTGGTGACCGGGGTTCAATCCTCGGTCCCGGCATAGATTTATCTGATTACCAAACACTTCCTTCACCTCTTACAAGACATCTTGTGAATGTGGGGAATGCCAGGCCTCCCACCGTGGTTCGGATTCCACGTTAAACTGTAGTTCCTCCATTTCATCTCACAATCACCTTAACATTACACATTAGCGTAAGTGCGTATAACCCGAACGGGTAGTAAGACGAGGTGCTAATAATAATAATAATACAAATTACAGACTATTACAATTTATATATTAATTTCTAGCTTAGAGATATTCACTATCATTACTATTCTAGAGGCATTACAGAAAATCTGGTTAATCTGTCTCTTAATGTGTATCTATAATATAGAGCTGAAGGCGTAAAATTGTAGCTAGATAAGGTAAAAATATATAAATTATATAACTAATGATAGGCTGTTTCATAAAATAAACTGTTAACTATATAAATAAGGTGTTAATCTGACACAATGAGTATTTTTTATCGGAAGCTTATTGTTACACCTAGACTAAAGTACAATTTTTATAACTGGATTATATTATCAAACAAAATTTAATTGTGTAGTCTAGTAGAATTACAAAATCATTGGGATCTTCTTCTCTTGTTATTTCTATTAAGTCTTAAGACGATTAGTACTATTATTACCACTACTATCAGTACTAATAATATTGCTGACTTCTGGATCGTCAAGAATAATATAATATAAGGCTGATTTAAATTTGAATTTTGATGAATATACAATACTTTGGTCAAATTAGTTCAAAGTCTTGGCACCATTCCAATGTAAGCTTGATTTCATAAAAAATAAATAGCTTTAGCTTGATTAACTCCAATGATTAGCTGCCCTGGAGTGTAATGGTCAGTGCACTAGGCTATGAGCATAGGGGTCCTGGGTTCTTTTCCCGGCTGGTACCTTGGGTATTTCTCCCATAAGGGGGAATGATCCCAACAGTCACCAGGGTTTGTTTAATTATTATTATTATTATTATTATTATTATTATTATTATTATTATTATTATTATTATTATTATTATTAGCACCGCGTCTTACTACCCGTTCGGGTTATACGCACCTACGCTAATGTGTAATGGTAGGGTGATTGTGAGATGAAATGAAGGACCTACAGTTTAACGTGGAATCCGAACCACGGTGGAGACCTGGCATTCCTCACATACACAAGATGTCTTGTCAGAGGTGAAGGTAGGGTTTGGTAATAAGATAAATCTGTGCCGGGACCAAGGATCGAACCCCGGCCGCCAGCATAGAAGTCTGACACCTTACCCCTAGACCGCGTTTGTTTAATTAGGCTTAAGTTAATTTAAGACACACAGCAGCTTCACAACCTTATAATCACTACCATCATATCTCATTGCGGGTACGACGTGTGCCCCGGCCACAGACAAGTAAGAAACGGACTCTCAACCTCACGGGGGTTTCCCTGCGCTCCCTTTACCAGCTCGAGTCCATCCACACTGGACTTCGCTAGTGTCACTGCTGGGTGATGATAGGACTAACCGCAGCGATCCTAGTTGTGAAGGACTCAAGCTGCCAAAAGGAGCGCAACCATTTTAACGTGGAGGATGAGTGTCTAGGTATACTATTTGTATGTGGGCTTGGGCAAAGTTCTGTCCCACCAGAGCGGCTAATAGTCTACATCCAGGCGACCGAACTGGATGTCAGGTCTCTCCCGGTCATATATCCCATACGATTTTTTTTTTTTTAACTCCTTTGAGGAAGACTAAATGAGGAAGACTAATTTTCACCCATTTTTTTTGTCAATTCTTAGTCAATTGAACATACACTTCTCTTATAAAAAACCAATTCCACCCCTATAATTATACACACACTTAAACACCTATTAGCCTTGTTCTTTCATACTATTCCTAGACCAAAGTTAAAAATTATTTAAAAACGGGAAATAAGAAAACATTTGTACCAGGTTCATAGTAAATTGGTTCTTTTAAAACAGTTGACTAAATCAAATAAACAGCTTTGGATTCGATTCCATTTGCCAATATATTAATTGTTAATTTTTACAAATGGTTTACGGGTCGAAAAAATACGCTTCTTCTTACCAGTATGATAATGTTTGACAATCTGTTTTTATATTATTATTATTATTATTATTATTATTATTACTACTAGCACGCGTCTTACTACCCGTTCGGGTTATTCGCACTTACGCTAATGTGTAATGGTAGGGTGATTGTGAGATGAAATGAAGGACCTACAGTTTAACGTGGAATCCGAACCACGGTGGAGGCCTGGCATTCCCCACATTCACAAGATGTCTTGTCAGAGGTGAAGGAAGGGTTTGGTAATCAGATAAATCTGTGTCAGAACCGAGGATTGAACCCCGGACCCTCAGCACAGAAGTCCTTAACCCTAGACCGCCAGGTCACCGAGAAGTTTTATTAACTCAGTTAATTGACTTAAAAACACTTACTAAAAGAAGAGAGAAATATAAGCTATTAGACTTTGTTTTTTAATTACAAAATTGACTAATCAATGTAGTGATAGTTTAAATGAAGTTAATATTAAGGTAATATAAAACCTAATATTGGAATGAAGATATTTGTTAAATAAATATAAGGTTTTACATACAAAAACTAAACTTACACAAATATAGCCCCATTTTGTCACCCCTTCGCCCTCTTCCCCCCTCCCCCCAGCCATCACCACATTAGTTGATTTATGTATACATTTAATATACTCTATCTAGGTACTGCCTCCAGCAACCCACCTACTTATTAGGTC
Source organism: Timema poppense (assembly GCA_902141375.1). Classification (NCBI taxonomy): domain Eukaryota; kingdom Metazoa; phylum Arthropoda; class Insecta; order Phasmatodea; family Timematidae; genus Timema; species Timema poppense. Next base: position 24,999 of record CABFOV010003536.1, read on the forward strand.
AAAAACCACCACTGAGGAAAATTTTCCAATAAAAAAATTTGGTACATCGTTGGCTTTTCCCCTTAGGGCGTACAAAAAAAAGTTGAAAGCGATAATAAAAAAAAACTCCCAGGGCCACAACCACTACTACCCCAGGGCAGATATGTCCCGCTATAAATACCTTTTTGAATTGGGTGTGAGTATCTGGGTACGTATTCTCATTATATTTTCTGTTTTACGGGGCTGTTGCGGAAATAAAAACAAAAAAACATCGGGATTCCTATGAAGTCCACTTCTACGAATTTGTTCACATCAAGTCATTTAATTATACTAGATATTTCAAGGTAAAACCAACCAATATTGATAATTCTCTTTAAAAATGTATCAAAAACTTATGTTGTACATATTATAACCATGCCTTTATGGAAAACATTTTTGTGTATTTATTTCGAAATTATTTTTTGGCAAAGCTTTGATATGGATATCTACTTTGAAATAATTATAATCAATTCAATTTTTTAAACTATTAATATTTTTTTAAACATGCTGAAAAAAAGTGTGTTTTATAATTTCCTGTAAAGATAATAAACTAATAGAATAATACATAAATGTATATCCAAATTGTTCTTATTTATATTAATACAGAAAAATCAACTATAACCAGGTTATATAAATACATACATACCTAATAACGCCGTTTTCTTATGGGATAAGCAAGAAACTGTGCATATAGCTAAAAATAAATATGAACTACGTACATAATCCATCCTCTCTAACTTTCTCCACACTTCCCTATCCTCGCATACTCCTTTCGCTTCAACAACATCCATATACCGAGCTATACATACACTTATATTAGTTAAACTCTTAATGATTCTCATTTTCACACATTCGTTTACCACATTTAGCCATGTATACCTCCTTCCTTTTGATCCACACACACACACACACACACACACACACTCTCTCTCTCTACCTTCATGTATTTGTTTCGTCACTCGATCCACACTCATCCTCTCAACAAGCCCAAACTAAACTGACACATTTCTTTCACATTGACCTGTTGTATTCCCTCTCAAACCGCACTCCTTCAGCACCCATTAATCACTGACTCTCTCCATACGAGATTTTTCTACATACATTTATTCTGTATCTTATTCCAACCACATTCACCGCGTTCTTCACTTTTCATGGAAAAACCCAAGCTTCACATCCGTAAAACAATGTCGGCGTTGACACACTTTTATATATTGCCATCTTTGCCTCCTTTGGTACTACTTCATTCTTTGATATATTCCACATACCCCCATCTACTCTCCAAGGTGCTGTCACCCATCTGTTGATTTCACCTTCTATCCTTCCAATATTACAAAACATTATGCCCGGATACACAAAATTATTCACTTGTTCTAATAGTTTTCCATTTATACTAACCTGAAAATAATTCCTTATCCGTTCTTATCAATTAATTTAGCCCCTGAGTACCAATGAACTAATTCACAACAACAACAGGATTGGTGACCTGGTGGTCTAAGAGATAAGGTGTCAGACTTCTGTGTTGGGGGTCCAGGGTTCAATCCTCGGTTCCACCACAGATTTATCTGATTACCAAACCCTTCCTTCACCTCTGACGAGACGTGTATTAATCACAACTTGTGAATGTGGGGAATGCCATGTCTCCACCATGGTTCGGTGATATTAATAATAATAATAATAATAATAATAATACTAATAATAAAGGATTGTCAATTATAATAAACTGTGATATCTTGGATTCATGAACTTTAATGTTGGCGTGCAGGGACGTGAGTTAAGAATAATATTTTTTACAATTTTTTATATAAAAACTTTGAGTCAAACTAAATCCTATAATTCTTCAGTAGAAACATGGCATTTAATTTTCTTCACATGGTGATATCAACACTTATTAAATATCTATCAAGGGTGTCCTAGAATTTAATAATTTTTCCTTTTGATTTAAAAAAGTTTTTCATCTAATACTGCTATGTTAATCACATATATTCAAGAACTGTTGATTTAACTATATAAAGAAAATCTAACTTTATGATTCTACTGGAGAAATATTCTATTTAATTTTGGCCAAAAATAACGTTTTCCAATAAAAACTGCCTCTAATTCATATTACCTACACTATCACCTTAGCATGTTCAAAGGGGATGGTCTCGCCCTTAATTTAGTAGAAATATATTTGGGAGGCAAACCCTCATCTTAAAAGTTTACATTGGTGATGATTTTTAATATGGCGGATCAGTTTTGGGACTTATCAAGTCGTTTGTAATTTCCCTTTATACTTGTACAAACAGCCCTTTCTTCTCAGTTTGATGAAGAAAAGATTACGCAAGAAGGATGCTGTTATGTAAATATCAATCTATTTAGAGGTTGCTGAGGTTTATAGAGATTATTATATTTTTACGTACACTTCTTCTTAGTCCAAACTATCCTCTTATTCTTACTGATGGTATGGGGATGGAGAAACTAGAAATTTAGTTAAGAATACAACTGCATTTGCGTGAAGAGCTATCGGGAAACCTCGCAGTCAAAATAAACTCCTAATTTCTATCCCAACCTCCCCGATAATAAATGTGACTGGCGCCTTTAGCCATGTGCTCACAAGTACGCGTGATTATTAAATATATTGTGAAAACCTTAAGTTTATTTTATGATAGTTTATTTAATATTAATTTACGTACCAATAATTACACATTTAAAAAAATATCAAAACATGAGCCATTGTAGGTTTATTTACTTTTACAAATAAAAACTGCAGCTTTATGAGCATGACATTCAAAAAGATTGTTTCAAAAGAAGTATAGCAATCGTACACTGCTTTACGAGCCCAACCAATATAATGCTTCTAAGTACTGTACACCTAACAGAAATTACAACGTTGTTCGACACTAGCACATTTAGCAAGTTAAGAGTCCTCGTACTTTCACGGAACAAAAGAACAAAATTGAAGGCCTGAATCCTATAAAAAAAAGTCATCAACTTAGACTAATCCTATCTATGAGCTGAAAATATTGAATAAGCAAATTGAAATACAAACTTTGACGAGCATACGAAAGGCAAGAAAAGTGTATTTAAATAATAATTTAAACAACAAGTCCGCTTACTCAAGTGGCTACACCTAATCTAAATTACCAATATTTCCCTAAATACATGAGTGTAATTATACCCTTAATACATTAAATAACCCTTAATAAAAAAAAGATATTAATCCCATAGAACAATTATTTATATTATAACAAGATTTACCTTAAGCAAATTTTAATAATACACTTAAATTGACTAGACCAATATACGTCACCATGCAATAAGTGACATTTAATACCCCCAAAGGAT
>CABFOV010003536.1:32060-42571 GCA_902141375.1 Timema poppense
AGATTAAATGGAGGAACTACAGTTTAACGTGGAATCCGAACCACGGTGGAGGCCTGGCATTACCCACATTCACAAGATGTCTTGTCAGAGGTGAAGGAAGGGTTTGGTAATCGGATAAATCTGTGCCGGGACCGAGGATTGAACCCCGGACCCCCAGCACAGAAGTTTGACACCTTACCCCCAGACAGTTTTTTAGTGTAAAAAGTTATATAAATAGAATATAAATTGATATTACTAGTGCAACTACTACTTCTAATTCATTGGGAATAAATCATAAAATAGTATAAGCAAACAGAAAATAGCAATCTACTATTTTTACTAACTAAAGCTGTACAATTTAAATAATCAACGGACCTGCTAATGTTTATCCAGACTTAAATGAATGTGAAAGCTTATGGTCCAACAAGTCCCTATGCCGGTTCATGTTTATCCAAACCAAACTGAAACCAGCAACATCATTTCTCCAGTCAATTGTCCTGTCAATATTAGTTGTGAAACTAATTGCTCGCGATGTCACTTGATTCCAGGTGTGTTCCGGTGGGCCGGGAGGTCAGAAACTGTCTGCGGACCAGTACCGCGCCTGTATTCGATCCCGGGCCCTGAACGAGGCGTCCCACGCCCAGCTAGGGTTTCTCGCCTTCAGGGACGACATCAACAACAACAATATGAAGCACGCGACCTGATCCGAGCCGAGGGATGACGACGCCATGCACAACAATGAATTCTGAGAAGGGAGAGATTACACCTCGTTGGGCGATTGAAGAACTTTTGTTGTCCTAATATGCCAGGGGCCTCTCCCATCTACTATTTATGCCCCGCCGGCGCTTTGGGTTGAATTAGGCTTTACACTACTGTTACAATTTTACATATTTTTTTAAAAACTCTCCAGTGCGTTGTCACTTTTTTTTAATAAAACGAAAAAAAAAACTATCATTCCTTCTGAACGGGGCTCTTGAATCTATCAAACTTTACTGCCCTCTAAACTGATTTCACAATTACGCCATGAACTGTTTTACAACTGATTATATATATATATATATATTTGGTGTAATGTACTATGTTGTATTGGCATATCGATGCGAGGTCAACCAGCGTTGATGGGTCAGCTAGAATCAGTCACATGCTGTGAAAGAGGCATTGAATTTATTTTCCACTCCCAAAAGGACAGTCCACAAATATCCGGAAGATGTAACGTATCGTCGCGTCAACTAATGGGGTTTAAACTTATATATATATAAGAACATTGTATTATACACACAATTGTTCGCGCTGATAAACCTCCCTCCTTCCCTATAATAATATAATCCTCTTTAAAAAAAAATGTTCATATTTATTTGGTGAGGAATAGTAAATTATAAGGTTATATCTTCTTGGTCATTATTCTTTATTCCTTTCTCCTTATTTGATGAAATATTTGGTCTTCCATGACGACATGTTTCGGTGATGTTACACCATCTTTAGGTCTGAGGGAAACTAATGTAATTGTAAGTTATTGTATAGAAATATGTTCGTAAATTTATAAATTTAAAAAGTTAAACATTAAGAAATGGAAATGTTTAAGAGAAATTAGAATTGGGTGTATGAAATATTAAATAAATAATCACTCAAATTAACAAGTGTAAAAATACCTATTTGTGTTTTATTTTAATCAGTTAAATTAACAAGCTGTTTATATTTTATTTTTATGCTCTGCTTAGGCTTAATATTTTGTATATCATATTCTAATTTCTCTTAACTATTTCCATTTCTAATGTTTAACTTTTTAAATTTATAATTTGATAAACATATTTATATACAACTAGCTTTTACCCGTCGCGGCTTCGCCCGCAATAATTTATAACTCTTTTAATTTTTAACTAGGCTTTTTTTTTAAATTAAATTAATAATTGGTAACTTAAATAATATATATTTCTTTTACTACGAAATATCTTATTTACGAAAAGTTTAAACATTAATATTGTAAAATTAATGTTCACGAAAAGTTTAAACATTAGTATTGTAAAATTAATGTAAAATCAAAGGTTAGGAAAAGTTATATTTGTTATTCCATGACATTCTCTACCAACGTACAAAGTTTCATTCGAATCCGTTTAGCAGTTCTGGAGTGATTGAGTAACAAACATCCAAACAAACAAACTTTCGCATTTATAATATTAGTAAGATAATCAACAATTGCATTGGTTTCCCTCAGACCTAAATATGGTGTAACATCACCGAAACGTGTCGTCGTCAGAGAAGACTAAATTTTTTATCAAATAAGGAGAAGGTAATAAAAAAAACTAAGAAAATATAACCTTATCATAATTATATTTAATAACCAGGCTGGTATAATATAATTTATATTGAAATAAAAAGCGTATTGACTTTATCTATCAAAAGTTACATCGAAAGACGATATTAATATGAAGATGATTGCTTTAGTAACCTTATCACGTGTTCAAAAATGTATATACTATTCTAATCAGATTTTAGCTTATGTCTTAAAAAATAGTATCACGCTTCTAACCAAGCAATGAATATTTAACCTGCAGCATCAAGAAGAGACACAAGTATTTCCAGGACCATTTTGGGGTGGGTTGGGTAGGGGAGAAATTTAAGAACTAACTGTTCTCTAAATAAAATACAAAAATATTGTCTGTGTCGCCACAAATAACTTTTTTTTTCTTCATAATATAATTTTCCTTACTTTAAAATGTTTCAAATAAGTATGTATGATGAATGCTTACTAAACATACTGTTATAATGGGCAATGAATTAATTTTGATGTGGGCTTACGACAAAACATTTATTGCAAATTAGTTTTACCAGTTATTTAGTAAGAACAGAAAACGCCATGTTGGCCTATGAAGAGTCTGCCACCTTTAACAAGGTATTCTAGATTTCAATATAAATATTTTATGTTTTAACGTTGGTATTTCTTAACACTGGACTGATCAATACAAAAAATTAACAGTCAATAAGGGTCTTCCCTTGAAGTAAATAAAAATTGATCAGATAAATTAAAATGCACAGGTCTTCAATTGACTTTATCATAATCTGCCAATAATTGTTCAAAGTAATGTTACCTAATAGATTAATTAATAGCATCACTACTATATTTGATAATAACTGTTATAGGCACATCTAAATATAATATTCTGTTAGTTAGAACTACATCTGGACACGGTGTAACCCACTCCCTGATTACCACCTACAAATAAGTCAGGTTGGTCAAAAGAGTTATATTTTTATTCAAGAAATATAACAAGTATAGCTCTATGTGCTAGTGAGACATGAATAGCGTTAAATGTTGTATCCATAAACAACAATCAAGATTGAACAATTATATAAGCAACATGTGGGACGCCTACCCACGCTCTTAAATGGTGACTCGACATAAATCTTACAATATGAAGTTTAATTTACCCTTATACATATTCCACGAAAATAATAATTGATAGTCAAAAGCACAAGTATTGTGAAATATATTTACTCGCCACCACCGGCGGTTCTCGAACAGTAAACAATGAGTTCCCAATAACATACATCTCCCCAGCCGTAATTGGGCATAATAGAAACAAATAACAAGAATCTAATTTAGAAGGATATGGCTTAACTGACTGCATTAACGTAAAATATTAAAGCCCATATTAGGGAGTAAGCCTGCCGACTTGCGGCCCCACATTTAACCAATATAGTATATACTTAATTTATTATTGTTAACTTTTATTTTTTTCATCCAATAGATAACAAGAGATATAATCTTTAAATACATAAAACGGGCATCTCAAAGTTATGACGCTGCCAGAATCAATTATGGACCTAATATGGTGGTACTTCAAGGCATAAGCCCTTCCGTGAAGCGGATGAAAATAAATAACATTAAATAAATAAGAGTTCTCTCAAAAGACCACAAAGTAACGTTAGATAAACGGTTTGGTCAAACCATGCAAAGATGTATAGATTGTCCATGGTCTACAAGCAAAATTAAAGACACCAGTTACAGTTAATAGATTTAAATATAATATCCTGAACGATAATTTTGAAGCATTACAGCCAAACGGAATTTTGAATGTACAGATGTAAACCTATTCTAGGACCAAAGTCTTTCACCTAGAGATCGCAGTGTAATGTGTACCGGCATTACAGAACGATGCCCTTATATACCTGACGAATTAAGCCATGTGTTCTCAAGGCTCGGAACCAAAGGAAGGTGAAAGGGGTAAAGGTTAGCAACCTTCTAAAACATACTCCAATAGTCTACACTTTTTAAAAAGCGCACCCAACAATAGTTATAATCGTTTCTGAACACAGCCGACGTTGCGCATCCAGTCCACGCATATCATCAGTCTTCTTATTTTCTCGGGCGTGGCACAATACTCGTGACGAGCTGCGAACCACGGCCTCTCGAGTTAGTATGATGTTGACAGTGCCGCGATGTGTTAGTGGAGTGGAGTCTTAACGAGACGAGGTCAACTGGGGCCTGAGTGGTGAGCCAAACAATCTCCTTTTCTTTTAAGTATTGTAACAGGGTCCTTTGACTTAGTACGACAATGTTCTTAAGTACTAAGCCAAAGGCCATGGGTGCAATTCCCATCTAAAGGTGTAATTCTTCAGTTTAGAGAGTAATGATTATTTTCCTTCTTCTGTTGTAGATATATAGTAGGATTTTAAATAGGGCACTCTTTTTTTTACTAGCTTACTTCAAGGTAGAAGCGCAATTCCCCTTTGTGGTAATCTATATATTATGGTGAACTATAAATGAAATATTTAAATGGCAGCTTAAATTATCATTTAAAATTGTATAATACTACATTTTTTATTTTCGAGTAAAGAAAACTTGGAATAAAAAACGCTTTTAAGGATTCGAGACTTTCTTAACATAGATATAGTTAATATAATTACCTGGTTATTTCTTTATAGTCATACATATTAGTAAAAACAAATACATGGGTCTATGAACGTATTTGCACCATTTGTTTATAGAGCTTACATAATAAACTGAGGATCAAAGGTAACTTAAGTTTAATGTAAGTAAAATCAAGGTCTAATTGCCGGTTTGGCAGCCGTTTATTGCCTCAACTTGAGTGGTTGTTTTGTATTAATTATTCCCTGTTGTGATAAGCTATGAAGTAATCAATTAAGAATGAGCATTTATTTAAAGTGAACTAATTAAAATGTTGTAAATATAAATAAATCAAATGATATTTATTCAAAGAGTATTTTATCTCGCAAAAGCTGATAAAACTATAATAGTCAACGAATGAACAAGAGGTATTGATTAAAACAAACTAAATTTCACACTGATAAAGAAAATGTTAAATATTTATCAGCATTAGGACTTTTAAGACCACAGTTTTCCAACAGGTTAGTGCCATAAAGATGAACATGTTTATTTTTGCAACGTGAGAAATGATCTCTTGGACAATGATTACAAATAACATTGCTGAAATTTGCAGCACTGATAAATCTTCCAGGAAGAATTATCAATATTTATCTGTGATTTATTGTAACTGTGCGTCCGAGACGAACGATGTAAGATATCAACTTTGTTTCATAGTTAACTTAGTGCTACAATTTTTAATATAAAAATGTATAATATACAGGAAATGGTAATATATTATAATATACAAAACATGTATTCTCATGGTTAATGTTGTATGAATTATTTGTTGTGATATGTACAGTAAATACAGAAGCCCCATGACTTCTTTGGTGCTGACTGACAGCTCACAGCTGACAGCTAAAATCTTTGAAAAGTTACCAGACCAAATTATGTATCCCTACGCCGAACCATATGATCTGCAAACACATGTGTTTAGCAGCTGTCCCTTCTGAAAGTCAAATTTTATGTATATACCTAAATGTTGACTGTCAGAAGTCAGCACCAAAGAAGCCATGGGACTACTGTACATAGATTTGATTACATGGCACAGTTGTTAACATAAATAATATTACGAGCTAAGTAACACTATGACATTTTAAAATAAGTTTTAACCATAGATTAAACCAATCATATTTTAAACATCTTGATACGTGTTAAAAAGCCTGTTAAAACCCCTTGATTCCTCCCATTTAACAACTTACACACTTAAATAACCATAAAATATTTTATTGACTCTAAACACTTATTGGTAACTTTCTGACAATCGGGTGCTATAAATAAGTAATCCATTTTATGTTACAAACAATTTCATTGAGATAATTTGACAATTTGCAATTATAAAGATCGAAAATTTGACTACTCCTTTTTTTTTTTCGACGCCACTATTAATTTTGACAGTCATATAAAATCAAAATACTGTGGTAGACATATAGAAATAAAACTTTAAAAATATCAGAACACTTCATTTTTTGGGATGGTACTTTAGTAATATTTGTTTGGTTGTATACCAGATAGGCGTAACCAAACAGTGTTTTAACGAATGTCGATATTCCCTTAAATTGCTTCATAGTGAGCTATTCAATAAAAAAAATTATGTTCTAAAAATGTTCACGTCTATTACTTAAGAAGAAAAAGGAGGCTGCTTTTCAAAAAATACAAAAAATATATTAATACAAAATGAACAGCTAAGTTATTACGTCTTATATTAGTAATTGTATTTCAGCCGTAAATACAATGATGAGTGATTAATTATACTCTATGCCCCCAGTATATCTGACTCGGAGGAATTTCGAAGCACACATTAATATAAACTAATATATTTTGTTCCTCGTGTTAAGTTTTTATAATTTGTTGTATTTTATTCTAGAAAGATTTATGTTCTTGTGTAAAATAAAGTAGCCAAGTTCGATTTATACATCGACAAATAATGGTCTTCCAAAGTTAGTGTGTTCTATGACCTATATTGATTGAGCTATTTAGACCAATTCGATGGTTAGGCCTATTTATATTAATTTAAAACCCAAAACTGACGTGACCAAATGTTTACAACCTAGATATTTATAACAGGTCTTAATCTAAGTGGAATATTAAATGACTAATTTTATTAGTTTTCATTTAACTGAAAATATACTATTACAGTGTTTGCCAAAGAAATATGGGGCTTAAAAACAGAACTAACCAAGTTCTTGTATTTATGTGGTTTAAGCGAGTATTATTGTGTCTGTACAGTAAAACAAACTCAGAATTACAAAATGTATCCACATAGAATCACGCACTTCTCTTTTCTGATGAACTATACTCACCATCTCGCTTCCTACATTGGGGCCAATCACATTATATGCAATTAATAATGTTGTCAATACAATATCTAACCGATTTCTCTACGTAAACTACTTTATAAACGATCATTAGTTTTCTTTATACAATCTAAAAGGTCATTCGGTTGATATTTGGTCCAAAGTCGGATGAAAATATTGTGGAGTTGAGTTGGTTACATATCCTGAATTCGTCACAAGACAATGTTAAGGACCGGCTACACGGTCCGCGCCGCATTTTTCCGGTGGAATGTTATCCATGTTTTTAAATGCAAATGGCTACACGAGTCCGCACTGGCGCGGACTAATCGTCAAGAGAGTATTGCTCCGCACTTTTGCGGTGCAGACTCGTGTAGCCATTTGCTAGGAAATGCGGTACGGTGCGGACTTGTGTAGCCTCTTGCTAGGAAATGCGGTACGGTGCGGACTCGTGTAGCCACTAGCTAGGAAATGCGGTGCGTTGCGGACTCGTGTAGCCTCTTGCTAGGAAATGCGGTACGGTGCGGACTCGTGTAGCCACTAGCTAGGAAATGTGGTGTGGTGCGGACTCGTGTAGCCACTAGCTAGGAAATGAGGTGTGGTGCGGACTCGTGTAGCCTCTTGCTAGGAAATGCGGTACGGTGCGGACTCGTGTAGCCACTAGCTAGGAAATGCGGTGCGTTGCGGACTCGTGTAGCCTCTTGCTAGGAAATGCGGTACGGTGCGGACTCGTGTAGCCACTAGCTAGGAAATGTGGTGTGGTGCGGACTCGTGTAGCCACTAGCTAGGAAATGAGGTGTGGTGCGGACTCGTGTAGCCTCTTGCTAGGAAATGCGGTACGGTGCGGACTCGTGTAGCCACTAGCTAGGAAATGCGGTGCGTTGCGGACTCGTGTAGCCTCTTGCTAGGAAATGCGGTACGGTGCGGACTCGTGTAGCCACTAGCTAGGAAATGTGGTGTGGTGCGGACTCGTGTAGCCACTAGCTAGGAAATGAGGTGTGGTGCGGACTCGTGTAGCCTCTTGCTAGGAAATGCGGTACGGTGCGGACTCGTGTAGCCACTAGCTAGGAAATGCGGTGCGTTGCGGACTCGTGTAGCCTCTTGCTAGGAAATGCGGTACGGTGCGGACTCGTGTAGCCACTAGCTAGGAAATGTGGTGTGGTGCGGACTCGTGTAGCCACTAGCTAGGAAATGAGGTGTGGTGCGGACTCGTGTAGCCTCTTGCTAGGAAATGCGGTACGGTGCGGACTCGTGTAGCCACTAGCTAGGAAATGCGGTGCGTTGCGGACTCGTGTAGCCTCTTGCTAGGAAATGCTGTGCGGACTCGTGTAGCCTCTTGCTAGGAAATGCGGTGCGGTGCGGACTTGTGTAGCCTCTTGCTAGGAAATGCGGTGCGGGCTCGTGTAGCCTCTTGCTAGGAAATGCGGTGCGGTGCGGACTCGTGTAGCCTCTTGCTAGGAAATGCGGTGCGGACTCGTGTAGCATCTTGCTAGGAAATGCGGTACAGTGCGGGCTGGCTCCGTGTAACCATGGATCTTAAGGATAATCAAATCCAAGCGATTACGGTGGGTAGGACATGCGGCGTGAATGGGAGATTCTAGAACCTTGTTCAAAGTACTGACTGGCAACTCCAATGGGAAGACCTAGACGCAGACGGGAGAGTAACGATACTGGATATAACCAGCTCACTTACCTTTGTAAGTGCAGCAATAAACTTTCGAGCTACTGATTCCATAGAGTAAGTAAAGATACAGTCTGTAGTTCTGTGTTGAGTTTAGAATAACGTAAGTTTTCTTCAGATCTCTACCGGCGTTGCAGGTCATAAAGCTTAGCTTAAATCATTTCATATTATTAAACTGGTTAGGACTCTGTTTCCTCTAAAGTGTACTCAATATTTGAACTAAATATAAATTAGTAAGTTTATTGATTCGTTACTCTGAAATATAAAAGGTATTCCAGTAGATATATTGATTCAATGAAAAAAAAGGCAGAAATTTGGGTTAGATATAGTGTAGCTTGACATTTAACTTTAAAACTTAAAAGGCTTTTTGTAATAATTAACATTAAGTGGTATTAGAACAGTTAAGGAAGCATTTTTTTGTGTGTATCAAACTAATTAAATATATGATCTGGCTATAGGCAAGAAACAGTTTTTTTCATAAAATCTGTGTATATTAGTGAGTGTAAATATTTTAAGTTACGAAACATTGAAGTAATGACTCACTGTTATATTCAACGAACGTCCACGTAATTGGTCTAATGTCTGATGTTTTTAGACCTGATTAGAACAATCATACGGACTCGATGCTCATAGGAAGAACCATTTGCATCAAATTACCAAAATATTAGTAAGCGTAGACAATATTTCATGGCCGTATGGTCTAAGGCGCTACTCTTGCAGTTGATTAGACTGCTGATGACGAGGTTTGAATATCGGTTGGGTTTACCGAGGGTGGTTTTTACCCAAATGGTTTTCCACTCCACTCCCAAGCAAATGAGGGAATACTTCTCAATCCCTAAAACCATTAGCGTAATTAATAGTTACATAAGCGTATACAAATAAGTTTGCACCCCATAATATCATATGTTCCGGCTTTAGGCCCTTTACATTAAATTGTGCAAATGGAGTAGCATATAAGTAAGGTACATTTAGATAAACTGTATTAACATTTTTGTAGGTGACCTGGCGGTCTAGAGGTAAGGTGTCAGACTTCTATGCTGGCGGCCGGGGTTCAATCCTCGGTCCCGGCAAAGATTTATCTGATTACCAAACCCTTCCTTCCCCTCTGACAATACATCTTGCGAATGTGGGGAATGCCAGGCCTCCACCGTGGTTCGGATTCCACGTTAAACTGTAGGTCCTCCATTTCCTCTCACAATCACCCTACCATTACACATTAGCGTAAGTGCTTATAACCCGAACGGGTAGTAAGACGCGGTGCTAATAATAATAATAATAATAATAACATTTTCAAGAGCAACAAAATATCTGAAAAACTTATCTTCTGTACAACGAGCTGAGGCTCAAACCCCGACATCTCAGTCATCAGCTCCTGAAAATAAGTATGGAACGCTATCAAATGAATGTGAAAAATACTATCTGGGATACCTGAATGAGGATTGAACCCCAGCCTACTGCGTCAAAGTATAGAACGTGGCCGCTATGTGTAGTCCAAATTTTGTCGACTTCTGTGGTCTTAGGGTAAAATGCTCTTGGGTTCATATCCCAGCCGAGATTGACGGATTTTTCTTGATGCGATAGAATTCCATAGTAAAACCTTCTTCCGGGGGGTGAAGGGGGGGGGGGGCGGAGGAAGTAAAGCCGTCGCGGCGGCCCTCGATAACACCTTTTG